>JBBPMV010000098.1:0-33146 GCA_038090495.1 Heimioporus retisporus | reverse complement strand
CTTGGGATTCCTGCAAGGGTGACTTACAAGGAGGTGGGGGCAATGGTGCATGGGGCTGGAGGGTGGGTTTGGGTGGTGAGGTCATGTGGATCCACTCCTTGCCTGTGGTGAAGTATGGCATGGAGTTTTCTGGATATTTTGCATCTAGGAAGGCCCTTTTGTTAAGGTATGTAAGACATTTAGGGTTGTTGCTACAATCCCTGTCTGTTTTGCAGTTGACACAGTATTTGCTTCAGTCTGTGCAGGAGTCAGTTCCATGATTTTTACCACATGTAGCACAGGTGTTATAGTTTGCTAAGCAATTGCATGTTAGATGGCCTCATCCTTGACACTTGGCACAGTGGAGGGGGTCTTTTTGCTCTTTGCAGGGGTGGAATTTGTCTTTTTGTATAGAGAGTCCATCTCTGAGCAAAATGTTAGCAGCAGCTGGGCCAGTGAGGATGAGAATAGCATGCATTACTTGTTGTGTAGCAGATCTATACTTGATTGTCTTGGCCCATTTGGCAGCAGTGATGACATTTGGGATTGAGGTTGTTTTCTGCCTCCATGTTCCCGAGCTATACATCATCATCAATCTGTGAGCAGATAGATAGGAAGAGAACTGGGATGATATATGTGCACCTTTTGAGCTTGGTGGGGACTCTGATACCCAGAAGGAATCTATTACATATTTCTATATGGTGTAACCAGGCAATAGCTTTGGCAGAGTTGAATTCTACTATCAGACCTCTACCTTGAAACTTGAGGACTGCTTAGATTTCAACATATGGATCTTTGGATTGGATGATGTCACTTAGTTTCAAGGTGATGTTAAGCATCATGTCCTTCACACCAAAGAGGCTGTGGGCTGGATAGGAGTTGAGTAAAATCTGGTAGTCTTGTGTTGCAGCTTTAGTGAAGAAAGCAGGGTTGACAGTAGTGGGTGGTAAGGAGAGGGAGGAGGGGTTTTTTTGTAGGACTTTGTTATAGGATGGTTAGGTTTCATTCATTGGTCATAGATTAAGGGACTGGGTGACAGTCTCTGCTTGTTTTATAAGAGAATGGAGGAACTGCTGTATGGTGTTGAAGATTAGGATAATCTTGTCTATAGAGGCTTTGAGGGCATTTAAGTTGGCAGTTAACTCCCAAGCTTTCTTGCAACAAGTTCATTATGAAGTTAAGGGAGATGTGATGGCACTGCATTTTCTCAAATATATCCTTCAACTCCTGGCTAGCATTAATCAGATTGGCCATCACCCATGCAAATGTCTAGGTGATGACAACATGGTTTGTACACTCCCTCACCATATGCTTGATGTGCCTTGTTTTGTGCAATGCATTCAAGTTCTACAGCTGTGAAGGATATCCATTTTCATGTCTCTGACTTCAGGGCCTCAAGCAGCTTGTTAATCTGTGCAGCTCCTACCTCACCTGGATTATGAACTCCACCTGGAATAGGCCTTCCAGTGAGAGCTACCCTATGACACTTTACAATTGCTTACTCATAGTTGTTAAATTCATCCTATGAGATTGTTTGTCAATCAAAATAGACTCTGAAGACATGTAATCATTGTTGGGTTTATACATTACTGTATATAATGTAACATACCAAGTTCTTCCTGGATAATTGTGTGACACTGATTGACAAGTTGATCAAATAGGCAAAGTAGTTGACATACTGATACCACTGACAGCCCATGACTCTAGCTGAAGTCCAAATCAACATGGTCCATGTTCAAAACTGAACAAACAAATTTCTCTGCCTTTTCAGTGAAAAAACATTTCAGCTCCAAGAGATCTTCAATGAAGTCCTGGATGGCAACATAGAATCCCTCTATCCTAGTTTTCACACATAAAGTCATCCACTAGCCAAGAATCAACAAGTTGTTCAGAAAATTAAGTGAATATATATTGCTATCCATCTGAGAAAATACAATGGTAATTGTATGATTCATGGTCTTTGGATTCATTCATGCCTTTTGAACTTTCATAGGACCACCAGCTTATTCTGTCTAACATACTCCAGGAGCTTAACACATTCACCATGAGCTTGCCCTATGTGGATTCTAGTAGATGAACATATATAACATATGAAATCTGTACCTCTGTTAATTTCCTGTAGCTTTGCCATCAAAAATACATTCCAGGTGTTTATGTGTCAGTGTTCATGCAAATGGTGACTGTCTATAAATAACTTCAAGTGTGTCCATTTCAAAGAGCTAGAGTGATATTTGAGTCAGTTGAGTCAAATGCAATGTAATTGTCCTACTAGCCATGTTTTTTTGCAATATTTTGAGCCTCCATCACATAGGCTTGTTGTGCTTGTGCAGGATTGGTTGTCAAAGCCTCAAAGCAGTCACATCACACACACTTGTCTGTAGTAGTTAACTTTAGGCAATTTAGGCAGACATGCTTACCACCAAGGACAAATATACAAGCCATGTTGGTGTGAGTAGTGAGAAAAAGTCACTGCCATTTATACATCAGAAACAAGCAAAGTCAGTTGTCTGCCAAGAGGAAATGACATACAAAAAATCATATGACAAACTAGCCAGGCTGGCATATCAGTGTGATGGCTTAGCAAAAATTCAACAGAACAGACCAACTAATATACTGTGTACTGATCCTGAGTGAATCGCACAAGCTCCAGGTCCACAGTTCATCTGTTGCCAAAGCTAGCACTGGCTACATCACTAGGTTTGATGTCAGCATAAATCAAATGTGGCCCAGAACTGACAACTCCCACACAGTACTACCTGTTGCTGGAGTATCAAATGGATATATAGAGTCATAAGGAGTAAAGTAAGTGGACACAAGAGCATGCATGTTGGTATCCACATCTGTGACCAGGCTATGCAGTTTTGAACAATCCATTAGGATCTGAGGCTCAGGAGGGATAGAAGTATATAGATTATATAAGGGGTGTGCAGGAAAGCCAAGGTTGTCAAGACAGAGATCTTTGAAAAATTCCTTGTTGTTTGTGAGTCCTAGAATATAAGGGATGTTAGACATAGGTTATACACTCAAATCAAGAAAGGCCACTCTGTAGCATAGGAAATGGTAAAGGACTTCTTCCCAATCAAACCAGCACTCCCAGATTGTGACAAGGAAGTCCTCTGTAAAGATGGCCTTGATATGCTGCAAGCAAGCAAGCACTGCTGGATTGAGTGGATGTGAAGATGTAACAACAGGTGAAACATAAGGCAAAATGCAGTAACTACCCACTTTTTGCTCAAAATCAAATGAGGCACAAAGCTTGATTTCAACATAAGTGTTCTACATGGCATGTGGCTGGTTGGCTACATGCTCAAATTGATAACATACAAACTCACTGATTGAATGGCAAGATCTAGGTAGTCAGAACAAGACTTGGCTACATTGAAAGCATCAATAGTGTGTGGTGGCATTGTCTAACCCAAACAGCTCACTGTGCGATGGTGGTGCACTGATAAGCAATTGCAATGCCACCTATTCATTACTTGGTGATTCACATTCATGACTCTTATCTTGGTTACTGTTTATAGGATTTTTTGAGCTGATAGAATTGTCATTGTGATCATGTAAATAACCAATAGAGAGGTACTACACCATGAGATGAGGAAGTGCATCTTCCAGTCTCCATGCATCATCTTGTACAATCTGATCTTCTTCATCCTCTGTATCTATGTTGGTTGTGGTCAGCATGACCACTGACCCAACAAGGGGACCTGTATAACACTCTAGTCCATAGATCTTTTGTAGTATCATATGATGGTCATCTTTCACCTGATGGTACTCAGCATACAGCTCCTCCATCACACCTGTCATATTGGATGAGGCCATTTTAAGGCCTTTGATCACCAACTAAAGCTATTTTTCATCATGGTCAACCCACAATTGCAACCAGTTGACTTCAACATTCAGATGATCAATCTCTTCGTGCAAATGCTTCATCTTGAAAAAATGAGTTGACATCTCCTGATTCTTTGGGATTGCCTATGGTTTGTTGATAATCTCATGACAGGAATATTTAAACATCACAAATTCTCCAACAGAGGTGTAGCTAATGACCTCACTATATTCAAGCTTGGACTAAGGAGGTTGCTGGTGTGGAGCAAGTCAGTTGTGCTTTTCTAGAGCAGCACAGATTGCTGCACATTAGCATGTGATGGCTTTTGATATATGCTTCTGCAACTTATACCCTGCTCAAAAGATAAGAAGATCATTGTTGGCTTGACAATTGCTTACTGGTAGCTGCCAAGTTTGCCTTTGAGAGCTCAAATGAGTGCTGAATGACAAGGCCTTCTAACTTCTCCACCACATGGATAAAGGAATGATATTGGGCATATTCTCATGCTGTCTTGTACTCAGGATGGTCAGGAGTCCACCAAGCAGTAATGCCATTAGCCTGTTCAAACCAGGCAAGAGTGTCAAGCTGTAGGTTCAACTTTCAGCTGGCCAATAAAAATTCTGCATCAATAGCAGCCATAGAATCTCATACAGATGCATTAAGTCCTGATTCCTGGATGTACTCCACAGGTGTGTACATCATGAACAGAAGCAAAACAGCACTCTTATACCTTTCTCTGACAACATGGCTTGTTAGTATGTATTATTGAATGACAAGTAAAAAACACACAAACTTGGCAAATTTAAGGTCTGCAAGCCATTCAATGTACTTAACTGTCAGCATTTGCTGCACTGGTTCCTCTTTGCAATTTTGTAGATATACAAGCTCCTCTTTTTTCCACCTTTTGAAGCCATCATCTGTCAGTCATTTTACATTTGAATGACTTGAGGAGTGGTGAGAACTGGTGTATGATATACAGAGTGTTACGCAGAGCGTACCTCAAATGACCAAGACGATGTCGAAGGGAATTCCTCGAGCAGGACACTCACGAAGAGGTACAACTCAGCTCGAAGAACCGAAGGAACGAAGGACTACTCCTTAAGAGGAGGACTGAGGGACTGAGGACTAGGGATGACTCAAGAATATGCTAGATTGTGCAGATCAAGAATAGAGTACATCGTGTAAATGAATGGACTATATACTCAGGGACGCGTAAGCGTAGATTGTCATAGAACAGTAAAGAATAAAGGACAAGTCAGCGTCAGTAAGCGAGAATGAGTAAAGGTAACAAGGACGCGTCAGCGTCAGTAAGCAAAAATGAGTAAAGGTGATAAAGGATGCACAGCATCGGCACGAAAACTAAGCAGAACAATAGGAGCATGCATGAAGCACTCTATCAGAAAGAAGGAATAGAGAACATGGGAACAAAGGGGAGAAAAACTGTAACACAGAGCTTGTTCATAGTTGTTTAAAAGAAAGTGGCTGAACAAATTTCATACATTAGTCAATGCTGGGTACAATAACTATACATACTGAGCTCCAAATATTTGTCCTTGTTCCATTGGTTGAAGTGCAAGTCAATAAATTGAATCCAATGGAATGGAGATGCATGGCAGATCAGTGGAGCTGTAGCATTCAAGCTCAAGAGAACATGTTCACACATCTCAAGGTCTTTAATTCCAAGGCCAGCTTGATATAGGGGATAGTTTTCTAACTGACGAGTTTGGTTGTGAGCAAAGCCATGAAATGTGTTGACAACAATTGTAAGGTTTAATTTGCTCACTCTGTTGCTGATCAAACTATTGCCAGTCTCTTAAATGCACATCCAATATCATGCCCAATAATCTGGTCTTCACCACAAATGTTGAGGAGCTGGCTGATGACTGCAAGACCACACTTTGCTCTATTAAACTGGTTAAATATAGGTATGATGAAGATGGTAATACATACAACTCCCCACTTTGCTTCATCTCTGCAATGCACTTCACAAAACCATGGCAACAGGCCAACACAAAAATCCCCATCAGATCAAAGATATGGATGTTGTCCTTGTGTGTCACTTTAGCAGCCATCCAGTGATCAGTGCAGGTTGTCACATGCACTGGCTTATCCTTTGCTCCTGCTTGGTTGCATACATCATTCATGAAATGCTACACCTCCAGTGTGGGAATGAAATAATTGCTGTCTGACTGGTTCCCTTCCATGCTATGCAGATGAGTGGGCTTAAGGTTGGCTCTCCTGGTTGCTAGAGATACTAATTAGAATCAATGGCTTCAGTACATAATGTAAATAATGTAAGTTGAAAGCACACAATGAACAAGCACCACTTAATTTCCATGCCATGCTGTCACATCCAAAAATATATAGTAGTGATTTCTGAATTGTTTGCAAAATTTCAAGGTAGGTGTTGAATGCAATGCTGAATTGAGAACAAAGGTATTGGCTATATGTTGATTGGAATGAACTGAGCAAAGGAAGCACAGGTAACAAGAGACTTACATTGTGGAGGGAAGATAATGCTTTCATAAGGGCTTGTATGCTGTAAGATGATTGATGACAGCAGAGTTGGTGATGGAGCTCCAGGTACTCCAGGCAAACAGCAGAGCAGACCAAGATGAATAAGTGATATATTGGCATGTTCACCAGGTCTCTGGTTGATAGAGCACATAGGAGTAAAATCTACCCATGGACCATAAAAATTAGCCATACTGAATACACCAATGGTGGCAACTTGAAAGGAATAGAGGGAACACTGTGGACCAGCCTCATGTTGCCCATGCTTTCAAGTGAGATACTGATCAACTAGAGGAGGCATCTGATTCTCCTAGGTGATACAGGTGTGTTCATGGCACTGTGTTACGCGAAGCGTACCTCGAGTGGATCAAGACTAGGTCGAAAGACTTACCAACGAGCAGGACACTCACGAAGAGGTACAACTCAGCTCGAAGGGACGAAGGGACGAAGGACCACGCCTAAAAGGCGGACTAAGGACTAAGGGACTGAGGGACTGAGAGACTGAGGGTGACTCAAGAGCACGCTAGATTGCGCAGATCGAGAATAGAGTACATCGTTGTAAACGAATGGACTATATACCCAGCGACGCGTAAGCGTAGAATGTCATGGAAGGTAAATGAACAAAGGACGCGTCAGCATCAAGTAAGCGGAAATGTGTAAAGATGCGCAGCATCGGAAGGAAAAGATAAGATAACCCAAAGGTGTGCATGAGGCACTCTATCGAAGTGAAAAGAAGAGTATGGATATACGAAGAGAGAGACAACCGTAACATTACCCCCGTCCAAGCCTTGAAGTCCCTGACCTCAAGAATCAAGCCGAATCAGCCGAAGGTTGGGGAGGAAAAGATGCAGAAAACGCCTGGGAAGGGGAGAGGTTTTCGAAAGGGCAATCAGAGAAAATATGTCCGGCCTCATCACAACGAGCACAAGTGCGAGTAGGACAGAAGCGATCGGAATGACCCCAGCGAGAGCAAGCGGTGCACTGGATAGTGAAACAGATTTGGGAAGGGTGACCAGGAGCGTAGGCATGGCAGGAGGGACAGCAGTATTTGGGGCAATTCTCTCGATAATGTCCAGATCGGTGGCAATGGAAGCATGTGGTAGAGGTAGTAGCCGGAGGACGAATGACAGGGGAGGTGAGAGTTCGGACTGCCGAAGAGAGGATACGCTTGCCAGCAGGGTTTTGGAAGAATTGGATGTGTTCTCGATTGAGGGAAAGAACATGCTGGTCGACGAAGAAACCGTCTGAGCAGAAAGGGGGGTCATTGATGCGATCATGAGGGATGAGGCGGACTGAAGAGAGACGAGAGGCGAGCGGAGGGGAGGTGGAGGCATCTGGAGGGGCAATCGGCAGAGGAGGAGGAGAGGCGGGGGTAGAGAGGAACGAGGAAGTGGCTACGGTGGGAATGGAAGTAATGGAGTTGAGGTATCTATCCTGCGCATCACGAGGAAGAGAAAGGTAAATATGACGAAAGGTGGGATAAAGGATGTTGGGATCAAGTCGTTCAACAAAAGTGTGGAAACCATGAAAATGAAGAATAGAGAGGATACGATCAGGAAGGCGACCAATCAAAAGACGAAGGGGAAGACCAAAAGCCGCGGGAAGATCAGAAGGGGCGGCCTGGAAGTGGTATGATTGTACTTTGGAGACATCAAGGAAGAGACGTATGAGTTCCTGAGAGATCTCGTCTTCCTCGTAGAGAGGATCAGTCTCGATGGCGTGAACGAGGGTAGGATCGGCAAGGATGGCGGCGTAGAGGGTGTAGATGGCGGAGGTGGGTAAGAACGAAGGCTGCACTGGTCTGGAACGTAAAGGAGAGGAAACAGAGAGCGGAGAAGAAGAGGAAGATAAGGAGTAAACGGACATTGCGAAGAAGACGAAGGATAGGAAGTATGAAGTGGTTTACAAAAAGGGAGAAATAGAAAACGACTAAGATCATACAAAGGAATTTTAATAGTTTTTTATGTGAACGGGGCAGTCGTCAAATCGGCAAAAATACTCGTGTTCAAGGAAATGAGAAGAGGATAAAGTGGGGTGGTGAAGGAGGAACCAACGTCGAGCTTTTGCGCGGGGAGAGAATAACTGTGAATATGCAAGTTCGATGGGGATTGGGTCCATGCTATCATAGGGAGTGAGTCCATTTATATTCGAAGAGAATGTCCTTGGCATGACGGAGATTACTTTCCGGTTCCCATGTGTTCTCTGCTGCGGAGTATCCTTTCCATGTGATCAGGTACTGATAATGGCCAGGGGATCCCTTGTGTGAGAGGATGCCGTCAACTTCGTATTCCTCTTCTCCATCAATAACGTCAGGAGGTGGTGTGGGAAACGAGGGGCCATGTGCGTCAGTGGAGCGGAAGGGAGATAAGAGGGTGGCATGGAAGACATCGTGGATTTTCCATGTGGGAGGTAGGCGGAGGCGATAAGATAGAGGGGATAGTACCTGCGAGATCTCGAAAGGGCCCAATCGTTTGGGTGCGAGTTTCCTAGACGGGTAGGGGATGCGAAGGTTGGTAGCTTCTAGCCATACCTTATCGCCGACCTTCCAGGGGGAAAACTTCCGAGTGGTGTGTTGAGCCATGAGGCGTCGGGCTGACTCGTGTGCTGCTAGTGCTTCTTTTCAGGCTTCTTCTAAGGTGGTAAGGCGGGAGGAAAGGGCTGGGATGAATGTTTTTCCGAGGGAGGGGTAGGCGTGAGGGTTGTATCCTAACATGAGGGAAAAGGGGGATGTCTTTGTGGAGGAATGAGGGGAAGAGTTGTGATGGAATTCCACAGAGGTAATGAACGAAGCCCAGGAATGGGGTTGATTTCCACAGAATAAGCGAAGGTAGGTTTTGATTTCCTGGTTTGTGCGCTCGGTTTGGCCGTCAGTCTGGGGATGGTACGCGGTGGACAGTCGGACATCGTAGTGAAGTAGACGGGCTAGTTCTCTGGCGAAGGCAGATGCAAATTGGGGGCCTCGATTGGAGATGATGGAGTCATGTAGGCTGAAACGCTTGAATACGTTGTTAAAGAACAGGAGGGCTACTCCTGCAGCATCAATGGTTTTCAAGCAAGGCATAAGAATTACCCCCTTCGAAAGCCCGTGGTCGACCACGACCAGTAAAGAATCAAAGCCCGAAGAGAGGGGAAGGTCCGTGATAAGGTCCATAGAGAGCTGGCGGAAGGGGAGGGACACGAAAGAGGGGATGGGAGAGAGAGGGGGGACAGTGGGATGAGTGTTCACCTTGGATTGTTGGCAAGAGGTGCAACCCGCGATGAAGTTGTGAACAAAAGTGGACAGACCCGGCCACCAGAAGTCACGCTCGAGGAGAGCTTTGGTACAGAAGAAACCCATGTGGCCCGTGGTGGGGGATTCGTGGAAGGAGTGAAGTAGGGCGGAGCGGGACGCGGGGGGAATGTAGAGTCGGTTGCGAAAGTATAAATGGCCATTGTCGAAAGACCAATCAGCGAGGGAAGAGCGGGGGAAAAGAGGGGAGTTATCCTGTAGGGAGCGGAGTGCACGAATGACGAGGGGATCGGAGGAGGAGGAGCGGCGGATGTTGTCAGCAAGGGCGAGATCGAGGGCAGAGATAACGATCGGGTCGGGGAGAATGGAGGCGACGTTGTCCTGGGAGGTGTTGACATCGACGTTGCGAGACAGAGCGTCAGCAGGGGCCATACGAGTTCCCGGAGTTACCTGCCAAACGATGTCGAAGTCCTGGAGGAGAAGAGACCAGCAAGCTTGTCGGCGAGAAAGTTTGCGAAGGTCTTTGAGATAAGAGAGGTTTTTGTGGTCAGTGATGATAGTGACAGGGTGGGGGGTGCCTTGGAGGTATTGTCGCCATTCCTGAAGGGCCAGGATGACGGCAAGGAGTTTGCGATCGTAAATGTCGTAGTTTCGCTTGGCGGGGGAGAACGTCTGGGAAAAATAGGCGCAGGGATGCGAGTCGCCGTTGGTGTCGTTTTGGAGAAGTACCACACCGGCAGCCAAGAGAGAGGCATCGGACATGATGGTGAAGGGCCGGGAGACGTCGGGAAAAGTGAGGACAGGAGAAGAGGAGAAGCGAGCCTTTAGGGAGTCGAAGGCCCATTGTTGGAGGGGGGTCCAGAGCCAAGGCTCATCTTTGCGGGTGAGGAGGGTGAGAGGGGCGACCAGATTAGAGAAACTGGGAATGAATTTTCGATAGAAATTTGCGAAGCCCAGAAAGGAGCGGATTCCTTTGACCGAAGTGGGGGGTTTCCAGTCGGCGATGGCAGAGAGTTTTGTGGGATCCATGTGTATGCGTCCTTGGCCGATGATTAGGCCCAGGTAGTCCATCTGGGGAGAGTCGAAAGTGCACTTAGATATTTTTAGGGATAACTTATTTTCCTGAAGGCGTTGGAGGACTCGTCTGGTGCGGGTGTGGTGAAGATCAGTGTCATTGTGGGTGTGAATGCCAATGTCGTCCATGTAAATTTTCAACCAGCCTTCTGCTATCATGTCCGCGAAGATGTGATTCATGAAGGCTTGGAACGTGGGAGGGGCATTGTTAAATCCGAAGAACATGACCGTAGGTTCGAAAAGTCCAAGAGGGGTAATAAATGCTGCTTTCCATTGATCCTCTTCCCGCAATCGAATGTTGTTGTATCCCCAGCGAACATCGAATTTGGTGAAGAGGGTGGAGTCTTTCATGTCGTCGATGAGTTCAGAGATGAGGGGTAGTGGGTATGCATTGCGGACGGTGTGAGAGTTGAGATATCGATAATCCTGACAGGACGAAGGGTTCCATCCTTCTTAGGTACGAAGAAAAATGGGGATGCCTGAGGGGACTTCGAGGGGACGATGCGACCGGTCTTTAAATTTTCCTCGATGAAGGTTCGACAAGCTTCCTTTTCGGCAGGATTGAGAGGATAAATCTTGGCAACTTTGGGGACGAAGGATGGTTTGAGTTCGATGGAATGGTCAAACGAACGATGAGGGGGTAGAGTTTCGAACATTTTCTCAGAGAAGATGTCCGCATAGTCGGTGCACCATGAGGGAAGTTGAATTTCCTTGGGTAGGTTCTGTTGTGCCAACTGGGTGGATAGGGTAATCTTTCCGAGGTGTTGAGGATAGGTGTCGTCAACACCCTTCCAGGGTGGACGCTCACTAAGAGGTACCACAGCATCCTGGAGAGTGAGGGTGTTGGCGGACCAATCAATGACAGGGTTGCGTTTCTTCAACCATGTCATTCCTAGAATGATGCGAGAAGAACCTAAAGAGGTGACGAGGAAGGTGATTTTGTCAGAGAGATCGGGGAAGATGACGTTTGCGGTGATAGAAAAATGGATGGTTCCCTGGTGATTGGGAGTTCCATCCACGTTGTATGCGGTGAGGGGTTGGGGAAGTTTTCGGATGGCTTTACGAAGTTTGGGTACGAGGGAGATGTCAATGAAGTTGTTGGTCGCTCCGCAGTCTACGAGAGCGGTGGTGGTAACGGTTTGTGACTCGGTTTGTAGGTGGACAGGGAGGTGCAAAGTTCGTTCATTGGAGAGTCCTACAATTACAGCGTCGATATCTAGGGAAGGAGACGTTACAACTTCTTCCCTTACTGAAAACCCGAAGCGGAGTCTTCTTTGTTTTCTTCAAAGCAGAGTTTGAGGGTTTGCAGAATTTCTCCCTCATCCTTTCCGGTAGTTCTGAGCTTGGAGACATAGGTGTCAAGAGCTGAGGATTGTTTTGGCGGGGGGGTGGCGGTAGGGGCAGTGTCGGTAGTTTGGATGCGGTGCTGGGGGGGGCGAGTGGGTTTCGAAGTAAAGGTTTTGCACTGTGGAGCGTTGTGTCCTTTCTGTCGGCAACGAAGACAGAGTCCTTCTCTAAAGCAGCGAGCACGTTCGGTGGGAGTGAGTTTCGAGACGCAAATGGCATCTACGTCCATAGCATTGGGGTCAGGAATGGTGGTGGAGGTTCGAGAGAATGAGGAGGGGGTACGATGGCCTCATCGGAGGGCTGCAATGCGGGCTTTCTGGGCGTGGAAGGTCTTGGCCTTTTCGATCCATTCTTTGATGGTGGTGGGAACGGTGCTCATGGAGAGGATCATGATGGATAACTGTTGGTCAAGTCCTAGCGAGAACTGGTCGATGAGGGTGATGTCGTCGGTGATGGCGGCTCTGGCTGCAAGGTTCTGGAAGTCGGTGATGTATTTCTGGAAGCCGTCGTCGGTTTCCCCGGTGGGTCCCTTGGTGGATTTCTGTACAAGTTTGGATAGTTCGAGGTGAGCAGTGGCTTTGGTGTCGAAGGGATAGAAAGTGGATTCAAAGTTTTCGGTGAATTTGGCAAAGGTTTTGTCAGGGAAGTTGCTATCAGCCATACGATCATACCACATCTCTGAGAGGGAGATACCACGTCCTTTACTCATCTTGTTAAGGGTGGTCATGATTTTGGCTTCATCAGTGGCGTACAGGGTTTTGTTGATCTCGAAGTAGGCCTTCATGGCCTTGATCCATCGGACTGCATCGAAGGGATCACCAGAGAAATCTGCGGGGAGGGCAGCCTTTAGTTCCATCATGGTGCGAGGGGTCTGGGTGCTAGGTGGGGCGGGGATAATGGGAGGGGCCGTTTGGGGTAACGGGTTCTGTGGAAGTACTGGGGCGCTGAGGGGAATCTGTGGGAGAATTGGGCTGAGAGTGATGGGAGATCCCGGGGGAGTACTAGGGCGCTGAGGTTGGGGCTGTGTGACGATGGTGGTGCAAGACGATGGGGGTGCTGGGTTACGAAGTGGGGGAGCAAATGGGTTCGGAATGTTAGTTCCTGCTAGGCGACGACGACGTCGAAGTTCTGAGGTCGAGAGAGGGGGCTCCTCGTCTGAGGAGATTTCGCTGGGGGCTCTGATGCTACGAATGTTGAACTGGGGTGGGTCCTACTCCGTAATAGGAGGGACAGAGGAGATTCTCGATCTTTTGTTACACGAAGCGTACCTCGAGTGGATCAAGACTAGGTCGAAAGACTTACCAACGAGCAGGACACTCACGAAGAGGTACAACTCAGCTCGAAGGGACGAAGGGACGAAGGACCACGCCTAAAAGGCGGACTAAGGACTAAGGGACTGAGGGACTGAGAGACTGAGGGTGACTCAAGAGCACGCTAGATTGCGCAGATCGAGAATAGAGTACATCGTTGTAAACAAATGGACTATATACCCAGCGATGCGTAAGCGTAGAATGTCATGGAAGGTAAAAGAACAAAGGACACGTCAGCATCAAGTAAGCGGAAATGTGTAAAGATGCGCAGCATCGGAAGGAAAAGATAAGATAACCCAAAGGTGTGCATGAGGCACTCTATCGAAGTGAAAAGAAGAGTACGGATATATGAAGAGAGAGACAACCGTAACACACTGTGCACATGTTTGAACATCTACTTATTGGATTGTTGCAATGCCACCACACTCATGAGGTGTGGCAATGTGTGAATTATAGCTACTTACCTCTATGCAGCTGTGCAGAACTTTGAGAACAGCAGAGAGGATTCATCATCCTTGCTGCTGTCAAAATCATTAGTCACTGGCATGTCCTTATCATCTTCCCAGTCATTGCAATTAGGACCATCAAACAAGTCTTTCTGTTCAAGGGTGGTCTCCACAAGCATCTCTTGCTGGCATTGTGTTGCTACACATCATTGAATGCAGATAAACAATGGATGAAGTGAACAAGTACACCTCCGATGGCCTTCTTGGTCTTCTGCTCTTTGAGGAAGCAGCTTCGAAAGTGATATGATTGCAGTTTGTGAAATGAACCCAAATACAATCATCTTGATCCATTTTGAAGTGGAAAGCTTTTTCTTCATGACATGGTGTGAGCAAGAAGAAAAAATAAGAGACAAAGCAGAGACACCTGAACATGAGGATGCCATGCTGTTGATCCCTAGGCAAGGTTGCCAGTGACCATAAAGTAGCACAGATGGGTGAGGACAATGGCAAGAACACATTGTGCAGGGAGCAACACAACAGTGGCAGCATCAGCAACAGTAATGATGGTGAGAGCTGGAGTCAAATGGGAAAAATAGGAGGGTGGCATGGCCACTTGCCTCTGGTATGCAACTGTGGCAACCATAGGATGGCACAAACAGGTGAGGAACAGCAAGAACACAGTGTGCAGGGGCCACATGATGATGATGGTGGTGGTGACAGTGACAATGGTGAAGGCTGAAGTTGAACAGGGAAAACGAGAGGATGACATGGCTGCTGGCACCTCCAGTATTGACTGTGGCAACCACAAGGTAGCACAGCCAGGTGAAGACAATGGTAAGAACGTGGTGTCTGATGTTAAGTTTGGTTTTAAGTGTTGTGTTGAAGGCTTTCCAGTCAACATTCAAGTAGTTGTGTGTTTTGACTGTGGGGGTGGGTTCTGTGAGGAGTTCAAGGATGGTTAGTATGAGTAGATGATCTGTGCAAGGTCCACATTGTGCAGGGTCAGTGTGACAAATGGTGAGAAATTCAGCTGTGTGTTCTGTGCAGAAAATGTTGTCTGGACAAGTCCAGTTTTTGGTGTTAGAGGCTTCCAATGTAGGCATATATTTTGGAAGGGTCATGATCATACCATATTCCACCAGTAATTTGATGAGGGGTTGTGCCATGTGGAGATGGTTGTCGGACATTAGGTGGCCATTGCATTTGTATTCCCATAATGGGTGGTGCCTGTTGAAATTGCCAAGCCAGAACATGTGGTCATCTTCTTTAGGATAGACTTGCCTTATTTTGCTTTCTAGGTATGTGGTCATTTTGAGTATCATATTGTTGTTTTCACAAGCATTGCAGACATTGAATAGCATGCAGGTGTTGTGAGAGGTGGTGATTTGAATGACCATGACATCTTGGGAGGGAAAGTCTATTTGTATCCAGGAGTTAGGGTTTAAATTAGTGGAAATAAGGAATACTGCTTGACATCTTTCTTTTGAAGCATGGTGTAGGGTGAGATAGACTGCATGGTATTGATGGGTGGATGTTGTGTTGCCGAGTGAGTTTATGTATGGTTCCTGTAATGTGAGAACATCCCATGCACCTCTGTCAGTATTGTTTAGTAGGGCAAGTTGGGCAGTGTAGGAAATATTGAGGTTCTGTTGTCAAATCTTCAGTTGTGAGGGGTTTTTTGTCTTACTGTTCATTGGGAGCCCAAGGGTTGGGTGGATGACACTGCTGTGCTAGACAAGGAGGGAAGTGGGTTAGTATTGCTGTGGAGTTTGGGTGGTTGTGAGTAGAAGGAGAGGATGAAAGTCTGACAGTCAGCATGTGGAGGTAAGGGGATTGTGTTTGGATTTGGAGGTTGTCCCACTGCTCTACTGCCTCTTCCTCCTAAATGTATCCTTGCTCTTCTGGTTGGACCTCCTCTCATCATCCATTTTTCTCTCTGTAGGATATCTTTGTTAGCTTGGAATTCTTGTGAGGATGACTTACAAGGGGGTGGGGGCAGAGGTATGTAGGGTTGGGGGGTGGATTTGGGTGGTGAGGTCACATGAGTCCACTCTTTGCCCATGGGGAAGAAGTACAGCATGGAGTTTTCTAGATGTTTCATGTCTAGGGAGGCTCATTTGTTGAAGTATGTAGGACATTTGGGGTTGTTGCTGCCATATCCCCCTGTTTTGCAGTTGATGCAGTGTCTGTTGTGGTCTGTGCATGTATCAGTTCAGTGGTTTTTACCACATCCAATGCAAGTGTTGTGGTGAGCTGGGCAGTTGCATGCTAGGTGGCCACATCCTTGACATTTGGTACAATGAAGGGGGTCTTTCTGCTCTTTGTGGGGGTGGAGTTTGGTTTTTTGTATGTATAGACCATCTCTGAGCAGAATGTTAGTGGCATCTGGGTCAGTGAGGATAAAAATGGCATGTACTACTTGTTGCATAGCAAACCTATGCTTGATCAGTTTGGCCCATTTGATGGCAGAGATGACATTGGGATTGAGGTTGTTTTCTGCCTCCACATTTCTGAGGCATTCACTATCATCAATTTGTGAACAGATAGATAGAAAAGGGACAAGGATGGTATATGTGCACCTTTTGAGTTTGGCTGGTACTCCAATACACATAAGAAAGCCTTCACATACTTCCATGTGGTGTAGCCAGGCAATGGCTTCAGTGGAGTTGAGTTCTACTATTAGACCTCTGCCTTGGAGCTTGAGTACTGCTCAGATTTCAATGTTTGGGTTGCTACTGTCTCTCAAGGGTTGGATGATGTTGCCAAGTTTTGAGACAATGTTGAGCATCATGTCCTTCTCATCAAAAAGGCAGTGTCCTGGGTGGGGGTTGATTAGGATCTGGTGGTCTCATGTGGCAGCTTTAGCAAAGAAGACAAGGTTGACAGTAGCTGGGGAAGAGGAGGAGGAGGAGGAGGAGGAGGGGGTCCCTTGTAGAACTTTGCTGTATGATGGTTGGGTTTCATTCATCTGACTTGAGTGGAGGGATTGTTGTGCAGTGTTGAAGATTGGGAAACCTTGTCTAACAAGGCTTTGAGGGCATTTAGGTCAGCAGTAATGTGAGAGCTTTCATTGAGTGAGGCCATTAGAGAGTTAAGGGAGAGGTGGTGGTGCTGCATTTTCTCAAATGTATCCTTCAACTCCTGGCTAGCATTGATTAGGTTGGTCATGTGTGAAGCAAGTCTCTTGACCACATGGTCTACCACTTGTTCAGCTAATGGGGCAGTTACATGAGTGATGATAGAGAGGGCAGTTTCATATGCATCATGGTCCTCAAGGATGAAAGCTATGGCTTGTATAGCTTCACATGCAGGGAGGAGGACTTTCACCATCTGATTTATTTGATGCAGTGTCACTATTATGTTCTGGTTGTCCATGGGTCATTTGGCTGAACAGAGGGAGTGCTTCACAAGGTACACCAGACTGGTAGGCTTGTCATGGACTAGGTATTCTTTGGTGTCCATAAATTCTGCTTCCTCTGTGGGGGTTGGGGTGGAGGCTAGGGACCTTCTGGCCCCTTTGGCAGTGTTGGTGGGTGTGAGACCTTTGAAGTTTGAGCTTCCAGAGCAGGATCCTCTGGTAATGGAAACCATTTTGGGATCCCTGGGTAAGCACCTGTGGATATTAGGATGAAAATAGAGGTTTTCTAGAGGGCTGAAGGCTGTTAGTGCATAGGTCTTGATGCTTCTCACTATATTTTTTCAGGGTCCTCATAGGGATGCCACATGGTACAGGACAAAGAAGCATGAAACATTAGTTATTTACTAATGTAACCAATGTTAATAATTATAATTATTAATTATTAGTTATGGTCACTATGGACATAATCATGATTTGTCAATTGTGTTCACATCTGATGATAACCATCAGATGACAACTCTGGACCATATGCTATGCATTTAGTCAGCAGTCCAGACCTGATGCTGCACATGACTGTGCAGCTGACTGATACTGACTATGCATTGCTGTGCATGACATCATAATAGAACATTCATCCAAAATCATGACATCATAATCAATGAAGTAGAGTTCAATCTCCACTTTAATTAGAACTATAAATACAGACCTTTCTGTACCTAGATCAGTAGTTCAGAATAACATACATTCAGAGATAACAGCTCATCTCTGAAACATCCCTCTCATCTCAATTGCTCAATCCAGCACTACACCTTAGGACCATTACTCTCTATCAAGTCTCTCTGCTAGAGTGGGTCTCACACTCAACAATCCCTATTGTTGATCTATGCACTACAAAGGAAGCTATCTATGCATGGCCTCATATACACATAGCTTTCCTTTATGCAACTGTGGCAATCATAAGGTAGCATGGATGGGTGAGGATGACAACAAGAACACAGCACACAAGGGCTACCATTGTTGTCAGCAACAACATTGAATAGCAGTGGCAACAATAATGACAATGAGGGCTGAAGTTAAATGGTGGAAAACCAATACCTTAAACTTTGAGGGGTGATGCCACTAGTAAGCAGTGGGAGGGGCCAATATTGAGAATATAGCATGATTACATGATATATGATCACATGACATTTGTCTAAGAATGTCTCTAATCACATGACAATGTGATCGCCTGACTTCTGTCTAGAATGTCAGAGAATGTGACTTTACCACATGATCTACATATCACCTAACCTTTGTAGAATGTCAGAGAATGTTCTAGTACTTGTACAAAACAAACCAGAATGTTACAAAATATCATGAAGCCCTTTGGATATTCACAGAACACTATAGAAGCTCATGGAATATGGTAGAACATTCCAGAAGCTTACTCATCATGCTGACACTGTCATATTTGAAATAGAGCACTTTATGCTATTGGTTAGAACATGATAGAATGTTGTGGAATGTACTAGAATAATTAGTCATTCATTTATTGTTACAAACAAGTACATACAACCTAGCATGTATATAAGGTGGGCTGTAGGCCCAACCTCTCTTTCTTCAGTTCCCTCACCATGAGTGCTCTGAAGTGTAACATGCTTACATTCCTCATTACTCACTACCACTCATAATTCCTGCTCAATAGCAGAAACCCCTGCTTGTCCATAGCAGTGCTCTTGTAATACTTCATAAGTACTTCTACAAAGTATTTCCTGCTACACTCTCTTCTGCCTACTTTATTATGATCAAATTTGCCCCACTCCTTGTTATCTTGGATTTGGGTTGTGCACTGCCATCCTGAAAGGTTATGAGCCCTGCTTAGCCTATTGCTAGCAGAAAATTTTCTTTATTGCTCATTTACCTGCATAGCCCTTGCTAGTGGAGATTTATTCCTCATCATTGAGAGTATAGGAGAAGTACAATAATGTCATACAGAGGCAGATCAGCCAAGCAGCCACTGTCTATCAACCATGATACAAGAGTATGGACTGCTCTTATCCATTATGTCCATGAGTGTATGCCTTTGATTTATCAAGGACCATCCAGACAGGCAATTTTGTCCTAGATGACAATCACCTATACATTATTCACATACCACACCCACTTGGATCTGAAGCCTTTGGTACTCTTACCATGGCTGTTGTTGGTTCACAGTTCCATCTGGCACTACAATATCATGATTGAGTACTGAACTTGTTATACTCAGATCACAATGTAAGTGATCAGAACCCAGTGCTTGCTGTACCAATCCCTCATGCACCATCACCACCTTGGTATACACCAAGAGACAATCCACCACCATATATCCCTCCAAGGCTTGCTATCCCAGCACCCTTGAGACCAATACAGATAAGACCACCTCTGCCATGCAGGGAGACAATCCCAAGACCTGTCATCTCTTGACTCATCACACCAGGTATCCCTCACCACATCCCTTGCCCCATTTGTAGCGGCAGGATAGAATGAGGAGAAGTCCACCATCATGGTGAGAGAGACTACATAAGAGTCACAGACTCTGCTGTGAACAAGAGATAGTATCTTTTGATCACCATTCATCATTAATTGAACGAGAACCCTCATCATCAAACACTGTAAGTCAGACTTTTGTTGATCAAGAGCAAGGACAAAGTCCTTATGCTCTCCTTGCTACAGCTCTAATGTGAGCAAGAGAAGCTTTATGCAGGAATATAGACACTTTAGACTTGGAGTTACACTGGTCATCACCTTCTCTGAATACCTCATTGTCTACAGTTCTACATGAGACATCACCCCCTCTGAACTCATCATCACTTCCTACTCAGCTCACTCAATTCAATTGACATGTCCCTCTCTCCAATTCTCTCAGATCTCTACAATAAAGTTGCCCACATTGCCAACCTGGCATCACCAGCTCAGGTTGAGCTAGTCTTCCTACTGGATCTGGCAGCTCCCATCCCTTACCATGCTTGCCAACCACTGGCACTCCTTTTTGAAGCAGATCCCTCTCCCTCAGATCTACCACTGCCGATGCTCTCTGACAACACCTCCTTGCCAGAAATCTTTCCTCTGTCCAGGTGTTCACCTGAGATTACCATGCTGGATCATCAACAGATCCTAAAAAAAGGCTATGTTCTATATGAGGCTATGCATAGATAGCTTTCTTTGTGGTGCACAGATCAACAATAGGGATTGTTGAGTGTGAGACTCACTCTAGCAGAGAGACTTGATAGAGAGTAACAGTACTAGGGTGTAGTACTGGATTGAGCAATAGAGATGAGAGGGATGTTTCAGAGATGAGCTGTTGTCTCTGAATGTGTACTATTCCAAACTAAACTACCAATCTAGGTACAGAAGGGTCTGTATTTATTGATCTAATTAAAGTTGAGTTTGAACTCTAGTTCGTTGATTATGATTCTAGATGAATGTGCTATATGATCTCATACACAGCAATGCACAGTCAATGACATCATGCACAGTCAGTATCAGTCAGCTGCACAATCATGTGCAGCATCAAGTCTGGACTGCTGACTAATTGCACAGCATATGATCCAAACTTGTCATTTGACAGTTACCATCAGATGTGGACACAATTGACTAATCTTGATTATGTCCATAGTAACCATAACTAATAATTAATGATTAATATCACTAACATTGGTTACCTGACTGTTTCATTAGTAAATAACTAATGTTTTGTCAGATCCACCTGGAACCAACTGGCTGGGAGAATGCAGGACTGCTCCAGAGTGCTCTAGAATTGCAGAAGAAGGCCATTTGGAGATATCAGTTGAACCTCAATGACAATGGAGGTTTTCATGTGGACATGTGGTGTTTACCACTGCACCCAGCAGCAATGTCAACCCTACAGATCCTGCTACCAATGGAGCAAGGCATGGTCCAATACCAAGAGGAGCTGCTCCAATGCCTAGGTTGCTCAATGGAGAACAACAGTCTAGTAGACCAAGCTCTACAGACTCAGATGGTTCAGAAAGCTATTCTGAACTCTGCAGGGAAGCCTGACACCGAATTCAATGGCTTTCTAGCCATTGACTGGAGAATCCTTTACAACTTTAACATGTCTCCTATAGGCAGCATCATGGATCCATCTCTTCCACCCTCCATCCAACCACTCTACTGCAGCGTGAGTTTTTATCATGTGAAACCACTTCAACACTTGTTGACACTCCTACACAAGGTATGTCTCATTGAGATAGTACCTCACCAGTCAATTACTCTGCCCATGGAATCTTGGTACCCAATTTATCAGGGGAATTACAAACCTCTTGGCATGCCTCACCAAATGGTAGCCAAACTAATCTCATCATCTCCCCAAGTAGTCTTTCCTCACCAAATCCCTCCAATTGAATCTGGCTTTGACTTACCTATCAATGGCCTCTTTTGCCTTGATGAGACCCTCAGCTCAATTTATGAAGCTGCTGGCTGGGCTTTCAAATTGCCCACTTATGATAAGTTGAAGAAGAACTACATGGCATGTGGACAAGGTTACAAGATTTTCCAGTGTGATCTCTTTCTGCTGAGATGTTATGAGAACTTCATGCTGGTAAAATCGACTTACCCTAATCAGCACCACCACAAATTCTTATGGGCACAATATGTGGAGTTTAGAAGCAGAGACATCAGTTACCACCAATGGAAAGGTATGGATATACAGGTTTGGAATCAGGTTATGGACATAGACACTAGAAAGAAGCTTTATGAATATCCCGATGATTTACCAATCAACAGGATAAAGGTAAAGGTACTAGTGCTTTGCAACACAGTTCTTAAGGGACATGCTAATGGTCCAGACTGTGAGAAAGTAGTCTATGACACACTTGTAGGTCACTATGAAAGACCAAAGTGAAAAGCTGCCAAAAAAGGTGAGCAAAAGCAAAAGTGACTCCAACTTAGTTAAACTAGTCAAGACTTTACCTTACCTTACTCTTCCCTTTGCTTCTATCCTCCACACCTAGTCAGACTTACATATTCAGACATCTACCATAGAGGATACATCTTTGGACTTCATACCAGACTTAAAACTGTTCTTTCATACTTGGATTGGTGACCTAACTTTTTTGTTAATTTAGAGAAATCTTTCTTCCTTTGGTATGAATATCCAGAGACTACCAATCTTACCAAGGATCAAGACTGGCACTTTACTGATCTCACCAAGGATCAAAAACTCAGCATTACAAAGGAACTCTAGTCAATTTCTCAACTTTGCCATCCACTTCCCTTTCTTTGCACATACTCTGGTTCTTGCCACACAAGCTTTACACTTTCAACCCTCTTACCTGGACTTTTACCAAGACAAAAAGTGAACCACTTACAAAGAATTCTACTGGGAATAAAAGACTCATAAGGCTATAGCTAGCTTTGCAGCTCAAAGCTACAAAAGGAATATATCAGATCTATCTAGAATCTGTCTGGATCTTGTCTATGATCTATTGATTGAGACATTGGTGACAAAAGGAGACATTAATCTCCATTTTTGAGAGTAGGAATGTAACTCAAATGTCCAAGGGGGCAAAAGGTAGCAGAGGAGAAGAAACTTCAAGTGGGAATACTCACTAGATGATACCACAGATGAATGATCAAGATCTTTGATTGAAGATGATCAGGAGGCTTGTGATGAATGGAGTTGATTGTAGTAACTCTGTTATCAATTGTTCATTGATACCAGGTGGTTTATATACATGTAGAATATATGTACCTGTTGTGTCTATTCTAGAGTATTCTAACCAATAACACAACACTCTCTATTTCAAATGACAGTGAACAGCTGATGAATCATGATCAGTAAGCGTCTGGAATGTTCTGTCATGTTCTATGACATTCCATGTTGTTCTATCTGTGATCCTAGAACACCCAAAGGGTTCTGGAATGATCCTTCACAGTTCCTACTTGATCCTATGGATCTGGAACTTTCTCCAATGTTCTAGATGATGTCAGGTGATCATATATCATGTAAGCTACATTCTCAACACTCCTCACTGGAATATTTGAAATGGATGTTACCATCAAGACTATTTCTTGATATATACAAGAGTAAGGGCTTTTCTTCCTTTTTCGAATTTGATCTTTTCAAAATTCTTGGTAAAGATGTCTGTGAATTGAGAATTGGTTTGAACATAGAATAATTCTATTTTACCAAATTCAATTGCTTCACAAATGTAATGTTGAGGGATTCGAACATGTTTGGTGTGACCTTCCTATGCTGGATTGGAGGCCAAAAAGATAGCTCCTTGATTATCAATGCACATGGGTATCTTTGTTTGAGGTAAATGCAATTCCTCAAATAGGTTTGAGATCCATTGGATCTGTTTTGCACATTCTGTCATTCCACAGTATTCTGCTTCTATTGATGACAGTTAAACACATTTCTACCTTCTGGAAAGCCATGAGACAATACCATTGGCAAGGAATATTGCATATCCTGTAGTTGATCTTGATGATTCAATGTCACCAGCCCAATCAGTGTCTGAATAAACAATGAGTCCATTGTTTTTACCTTTAGCAGAATAGGTGATTTCCAGATGTGGTACATGGGAAAGGTAGTGAACAATTTGTAATGCTCTTTGCAAATGTTCTTTGATAGGATTAGTGGAGAACTGTGACATTTTGATTACTGTAAAAGCAATGTCAGGTCCGGTTCTGAGCATGATGCAAAGCAGGAATCCGATAATAGACTGATATTGGCTTCTTAATTTAGGATTGGCAATTCCCTCATTGGGTCTTGGGTTGTAACTGGTAGGAAGTGGTACTAAAGTTTCCTTACAATTTTCTTGACCAAATAGCTTGATTACTTTATCAGCATAAATGCATTGATCAAGGGTAATTGTTCTCTTACTATGATCTTGTGTGATTTCCATACCAAGGTATTCTTTGGCTGTGCCAAGATCTCATGATTTCCATTTCTTCATGAAATTCCATTTGTGGGAAAGTACTTGAGATTTGTTACTGCCTATGAATAGGGCATCATTGACATAGATAATAATGATGACTATTTCCTTTCTGATGTGTTTGACATAAATGCCTGAATCAGAAGTGCATCTCTTGAAGCTGAAAGTGACAAGGGATTGATGAAGCAGCTTGTTCCATTGTAAAGCTGCCTGTTTGAGCCCATAGATGGCTCAATTAAGGTGATAGACCTTAGATTCCTGGCCCTTAATGATGAAGCCTTCTGGTTAAGTCATATAAATTTCTTCATCCAGTTTGCCAAATAGAAAGGCTGTTTTGACATCTAGTGCTTTGACTTCCCAATCATTTAATGCTGCTAGTGCAAGTATTAATTGCACCAATTCAAACCTGGCAACAGGTGAAAATGTTTCTTCATAGTCTATTCTGGAAATCTGTGTAAAGCCTTTGGCTATGTATCGTGCCTTGACTCTATTTCCTGGACAAATGGCAAGTACCCATCACCCTTTGATAGGTACATGACCTTTTGGTAAGTCTACCAAGTTCCAGACTTTTTGCTTGTGGAGTGATTTGATTTCATTATCACATGCTTTATATCAAGCTTCTGCTTGATCTTGGGGTAATTTCACAATATCCTGGTAATTCTTTGGTAGTGTCCAGTCTGATGAACTAATTGCAGCTGATAAATGATGAGCAATCCATTTATTACTGTAAAGATCTTCAAGATCTTCTTCATTGGTTGGTCTAGGATTATCCTTGGCTTGTGCTGGTTCTAGAGCAACATATTCTCTCATTGGAGATGACTCCTCCTGGATTGATTCTAGTCCTTGCTCTATGGCTCTCTCAATTTATACAGGAGGTCTATCTTCATATGTACTATCTAGGAGGATCTAAGGCATTGGTACTCTTTGTGACCTTCTTTGATCAACATGTGCTCTAAAAGTGGAGCATGATTCTTGCAATGGGTGGTAATGATGTGGGAGAGTGCAGGATTCTGGAAGTCCTTGTCCAGAATGTTGTCTAGAAGGCATCCAATTCACCGGTCTTTGTATTGGAACTCTCCATTCATTTTCTTCTTCAGAAGTGAGTCTGATATAAGCTTTTGCTTATGTTGAGGTCTATCAGATATAGAACTGCAATGTCCAGTGTCCAATTTTTGCCATATAACACCTGGTCACATAGGTGATACCCTAAATGGGCTGTTTGATTTTTGTTCAGATCAATTAGGTGAATTTGGAAAAGAAGGCAGAGCAGGAGGATCATTGTCAAGATCTTCCCAATCCTAATTGTAGGGATTGTTTTGGTCATCATTATTGCTGTTTGAGTGACTATCAGAACTTCTAGATGATCTGGGGTATTGATGAATTTGTTCTCTGGTTACACCAGGTAAAGGGATTGGTATAATTGTATAATCCAGAGCTTGTTGTTGTGGCTACATTTGAATTTGCTGATTTGGCAGCTCTTCTTCTGGATGATCTTGATTTTTGATTTGAATAGGGGCAGGTCTGTCTTCTTGATCTCTGGAACAATGCAGAAAATGATTTTCATCAAATGTAGCATTTGTGGAAACAACCATATGATGTCTCTTTCAAGACCAGAAGCACCATCCTTTTGTAATAGGTTCATACCCAATAAAGGTCATTTCTTCAGATAGCTTGTCTGCCCTTTGATCTGATGGAATAAACATGTAAGCATGACATCCAAATACTCTGAAGTAAGAAGCATCTGGTTTCTTTCTGTTGAAGATCTTGATTAGAGTTTTCCATTTGTGATGAAGCATTGGTCATTGATTGTACAGATGCAATGCAGTCTCTACGGTGTCTTGCCAAAACACTTTGGGTAAACAACCATGTTGGCATGTGCTTTCAGCTTTTTCCATGATGGTTCTGTTGAATCTCTCAGCTCAACCATTTTGTTGTGGAGTATTCAGGACTGATGTTTGATGCATCACCCCTCTGGATGAGAGGAATGCATGAAACTCATGACTCATGAATTCCCCTCCTTGGTCCAAACATATTGAAGTTAGGGTGTGAGCAGTAAAATGTTCTGTCCAAGAAACCATGTTTTGGAAGTGCTGTAAACAATCTGATTTGACCTGCAAAAAGGATAGTAAAGCATAACCGCTATAGTTGTCAATGAAAGTAAGAATATATCATGCATGTGATCAGGGTTCTACCAGCATTGACTCCATCAGGTCCATGTGGATCAGGGCCAGCAGGCAAGTGGTGTGTTTCTTGGATTCCAGGAAAGGCTGATTAAACATCTTGCCAAGCATACAACCTTTACATCTTGGGTTAGCTGGTTCCTTAATCGAAGGAATACCTGATAGGTGCTGTATGACGTGTCAGAGTGCATTCTTTGATGGATGTCCCATATGTTGATACCATAAATGATAATCATTTCAATCCACAAGGGAGGCTGAAATATAAGACATTGGAGTAATTGATGTTGATTGAAACCAATGCAGATTGTTAGCAGATGATAGTGGCAATAATCACTCTGCATCCTTCCTTGTTCCAGATGCATGTTCCATCATGCATACTCTCACAATGGTAGTTTTGGGCAAGAAGTGATGGTATCAATAATAATCAATGAGCCGCTTGTGGAGCATACCAAACTTTGTATAATTCAACTATTGGATATGAGTTTCAACTTGTTTGTTTGATGAGCACAGTTCCTGGACCATGCATCAAGACCTTGTTGCTATTCTAGTGTGAACTCCAAGATTCACAAAATCATCCAAAAATGGTGATAGATGGTCTGTACAGCCACTATCAATCATCCAATGAGTACATGAAAATTCACTTGAAGCATTATTGATTATTTTATCACCCTGGGCAGTAAGCCTGATATAGAAACAAAGGTATTCATTGGTCTCCTCATTGTATACTACATCCTCATAGTATTTACTATGGTCATCCTGTACTGCTTTGTTGTAATTACAAAACTGTGGTTCAGTAAAGAAAGATGAAGTCTCGGCATAGTGCCTGGTACTACCCCATGATAAGATCTACTCAGTATAGAAACTTGGTAGTCTTCTCAGTTACCAATTGTGCAGTACATTGGATGAAATGGAAAGTCTGTAGGAGGTGGATGAGAGGGTAAAGCATCAGATAAAGATGAATTGAAATGAAAAGTGTTCAAAACAAGTCCACCAAGTGAAAATGTTTGCTTATCCTTTCCTTTCTTACTCTTTCTCCCTTTAGATGTTGGTGTCTCATTTCTAGGAATGGTACTCTCATATCAAGGTGTGATGTCTTGCTCAATCCAAGGTGGATAGCCTGGTCTGTGGATCTTGACTGTCTCCTCCTGAATAGGAATAATAAGAGAGGGGGTTGGCAGAGAATCGTAAGGGGAAGAATTTGATGGTCCTGCACCTTCTGACGTTTTAGAGTGAGTTTGCATGGGGATGAAAGGACTGCAAGGATGCAATGTCCATACCAGTGTCAATCTCAATGGTTGCATTGGATGAACCTTCTTGCCACATGCTATGGTTTTCATCTCCAGCAATCTCAGATTGCATGTGAGCATCTTCTGGTACCACATCATCTGCCCAATCCATGCCAGCTTCTGTCCATTTCTCATCAAAAGTGACAGTAGAGGCTTCATGGAGATTGCTGAAGTAGTTCTGATCAGTTTCATCAATGCTAACAGCATGTGCAAAACCATCACTGATGATCTCATTGGCTTTGGCCTTACCCTTCCCTTTTGTGTCTCATCCCTTGGGACAGTTTTGTCTCAAAGCAAAACCTTGGCAATTATGGTTTGCATTTGGATTGCCAAGATGGCAATGTCTTGGAGGGAAGGCCTGCTGACCAGAATAGTCTATGCAGCCTCTTCCAGATTGAGTTCTGCTTCCTTGCTGTTTGGGATGCCAAGTATTAGATCTAGGTGGTCCTTGGCAAATAACATTGGTGTGAAATGTACTGCTTACATTCCAATTCTGGTTCTGATTCTGCTCTGCATTATGAATTCTCACAGATAAGAGTTGCCTTGATCCACAAAGATTGATCTCAGAAAGAAAATTTCCAGAAATATTGTCTGCTGTAAAGTTTGTAGTGCAGAATGCAGAGAAATCAGAAGGGAGGCAAGTAAGCAGGAACATAGCCTTGAACAAATCTGGTAGATTGAGTCCAGCATTTGTCATTTGTTTGAAAAGGGAGGTGATTCAATTGATATCCTCAGCAGCAGATCATGTTCTGATGCTGGAAGCCATAGCCTGAGAAAATAGATAGAACTGGCCAGAAAGGCCACAAGAGGCAAAAAGATTTGCAAGTTTGTTCCAAAGAGTTTTGGCAAGTGAAGGCTTGTTGGTGGCATAAGTGAAATTTACATGGTGCAATAGATGATTTCTGAGAATTTGGAAGATAATCCCAATGATCCTCTTATCAATCACTTCCCATTTGGTAGCATTAGCACCTGTATGATTCTTATGCTCATTAGTGCCCTCAATCCATCCCCATACCAATAAGGATTGAAGGATAGATTGGATGTGAATTGACCACATGATGTAGTTGGAGTGGCCTGCAAGGGTTTGAACACAGGTAAGCAAGGTGTTGTCAACCTTGAAGTCTTCTGAGATGGAGATGCTCAAAGTAGACATGATGCTTTAGATATATTGGTAGATATCTGTAAACAGATATTTGTTAAACAAATGATCATAAAGATAACCAATGAATGAACAAGGAATAACTCCAGGTGTTCCTGAAGGAATGGTTCCTTGAATTCCAATAGATGCTGTTCCAATCAGAGCCAATCCTATAACTCCAGTTCCAGACTCAGTGTGGATAGATGATGCAAGAGAAGGAGGCAGGTCCTGCATATCCAGACTTCTTTTCTTGATCCATTTTCTTTCTGCTGCTTCTTTCTCTTTCCTTTCCCAGTACATTTTCTGTTCCAATTTTGTAAACAGCTCTCCTTTGTTTCCTTTTGGTGTCCACCAAGAGGGCATAGGGTTTAGTGAGTTTCATTTGAAGGAAGTAAACCAAAGTAATCAAAGTAGTGGGGATTAGGAATGAGAGGGTAGAGAAGTTCTCCTTCTAATGATAAGTCTCAATTTATGTGCAT
This sequence comes from Heimioporus retisporus, assembly GCA_038090495.1. Lineage (NCBI taxonomy): Eukaryota > Fungi > Basidiomycota > Agaricomycetes > Boletales > Boletaceae > Heimioporus > Heimioporus retisporus. The sequence continues at coordinate 4,057 of JBBPMV010000098.1, read as the reverse complement.
ATGGTACTGAATCAGAAGTTCTTTGGTACATGAGCCACCAAGGTCTATGTGCCAGTCCAAGAATGATCTATAGTAATTGTCACTGTAGCAGTATCAGTTTTTCAATCCCAAAGCCCATTTCAAATGTACAGGAGGTGTGAGAAAAGCAAGAAATGTACTGTCCTGTTCAGCTGATTGTACAAATGTCCTAATACTCTCAGGTTTGGCATTGCTTCTTTTGCTTCTCTTCACCCTCCACTGCAGCCTTTCTCTTGCCTCATGTATGGGTACCCAAGAGAGTCTCTGCAACAACTCTTTGTCCATCTTCATCCAGCCAATTTGACTGAAGGTTGCTATAAGTCATATAAGCCTTTGTGGCAGGGATTGACATGTTTTATCTTGGTGTCAAAGTGGAACTGAGTTTCTAAGTCCATTACTGCATTGAAATCCCTGATTCCAATCCCATTCTCCCTGTGAAACTTGTAGTTGTGAGGCTGCTCAGCAGCAAAGGGCACCCAGTATTGTTTTCAAATGAAGTCATTCAGAAAAGTCAACTTTACCAGCAGCATGTTGTAAATGGTAGGGGGGAAGATGTCCCACCTAAAGATTTCAAACCCATATCCTCACACCATGAAGTTTGATGTGAATTCCTCATATGTCACCAAAGGGAATGCCCATCCATTCACCTCATAGATCTCCCTTATTGTCTTGCCAGGGCAGTACAAGCAACAAATTGGCATGTCCAGCTTAGACAGTTTCTCAGGGTTGTCACTCCAGAATTCAATGGGATTGATTTTGAAGTGGATGACCAGATAGTGTGACCTACTAATTAGTGCATGGGCTTAAGCCTTGTCCATGATGTGGTAAAGCTATCCCTGGTAAAGAGAATAGAATGGTTGCATGGGGAGGTAAAGGAATTGGTGACTGATAATTTCCATGTCCATTAGTCCAAGATTGGGAGTCAATGGAGAGAGTTCCTGGGTTTGATAGAACCATGCACTGGGAAGGGTGGGAGAAGGATTGTGTGCCAGGGTTACCATGGCTGTCAGCATCAGGAAATCATACAGCTTGTTCCAGATTATGTTGTAGAATGTGTTCCTCTCTCTCAGAATGTTTGTCATTGCTAGTCTTGCTCTCAAGGTTAAAATGGACATGTTGGTGAGGCCTCTCATTTGATGAGTGACTCTCTGAACCAGCTCAGCTTCCATCAAGACCTGACCTGAGTAATGGAGACCTAGGTGCTCCACTGTTTCTGTGGGAAGGGGGTGACATCTGTTGGCCTCATAGAATAGTCCCCTTGAATCCTTGTTGCATCTCCAGTCCTTGATCCACTCCTCCTCTATCATCAGCCATAACCTGAACATGTTCCTGGCTGTCATGTGGGCTGAGCTAACGCTGGCCAGTTGTATTGTTGGTGGGGTGATTGGAATCCCCATCCTGATGTTTTCCTCACTGGAAAATGGTATATTGGGGTATGACAGGTGTTGTGGGCTGATTATCTTGACTCTGAAGTCCAAAGGAGTCTGTTGAAGGAGATTGAGGGGAGAGGGACTTGCCATGAAAGGGGTTTCCTGGCAAATCAGGAGAGGATGGGCTTCTGGGTAGAGAGGGCATGGATGGTGCAGTGGAACTGGTGCCATTGATGGCCCTGCAACTGCTTGTAATGCTGGGCTGATGATATTGTAAATAGTGCTCAAGATGGGGGAGAGGAACATTGTCAGCAGATGAGGAGTTGTTTGGTGAAGAGGTTTGATGTGGAGCAGGGGCTTGATGCAAAAGAGGCTGTCTCACAATTTCTACTGCAGCCTGCAGAAGCCCATAAGGGACTCTGCCAGTCTCAACACCTGAATGATTACTCACTGGGCTTGATGACAATGAAGATGACTGTGTGGTCATCTAAGGCTTATTCTGATTGGAATCAAGAATAGTGAAGTAGACTACTGGACTAGTGTCACTGTCAACCTTGTCTGACACTCTCACAACATCCTGCATACTGTGATGATGGATCTCTCCTCACTCAAGACCTCCTTGGCAGATAGGGCAAGGGATTTGGAATGGTATGTATACCTGGAGCAATCAATTATGAGTCTACAGAATGAGGGATAGTCTCAGTATGATGTACTGGTGGGCTTGGAGCCGGTCTTTGCCTTTGCAGGGAAGTGAATCCACATATGTGGGAAGCAGCAGGAAGTGGAGTATGTGGCCTTGTCTGTATATATGGCCTCTCAGGTACATATAAGAATAGGGTAGATGCAGAGGTGATACGGGTGGAGTCAGAATGGAGGAACTTGAAACACTGGAAGAATTAGGATCTCTTGCACTTACATTTCAATCTGTGTAAGCTACTGTGAGTACACAATCAAAATAGTGCAAGGATAGGTAATAATGATCTTGCCATTGGCAGATATGAAGTGCTCCTCCAAGAAAGTGAATTAAGCACAGTCTATTATCATTCATGATGAAATGACCATGCCTGAATGCTTGGTAAATGAGGAATATGTATTCAACAATCTGATGGATCACAGCAGTCCAAATGTGTGTACTGTGTGAGATGGCAGGAGGCATCATGTGTACAAGTGATGACATCAGGAAATTTTAATCAAAATGATAATTCCTTGTATACATTTATCTACCACATATATTCTTATAAGATACATAATAATGATACACACTCTGACAAGGCTATATAGCCACTCAGAGAGTTTGTAGCCATGATAATATTTATAATTCTTATTGAGTTGATAACATGTATCTGCCTGACTCAAATGATCATAAGTATCTACTATATCATATATATCAACCTGATAAATGTTACAATTTATCTCATGCTGTCTTATATTGTAAGGGATTATAATGGATTATCATTGTTCTAATTGAATATGAAGGTGAATGACAATTAATATCACAGCACTAGCAAACTAGCTTGTTTCCTTATCATAACATGGACTAGATGGTTTTAATTATAAGAGATGATATTTATTGATATTGATTACAAGACATGATAGCTATTATACTAGCTATGCTACTTTGATACTTTAACCTTAAAACTACAAAAAAAGCGAAAATAAAAAGAAAAATTGCATTTACAATCTATCTCACACAAGTGTACACTCACCTTGTTTAAACTCTAAGTCCTAAGGACTTAGAGTGACTCTTGACTTTGAGGATGAAATTCAAAGCCAAGAGTGAAGAAAAAAGAAAAAGACAGAGGTTGGATTTATGTACTTGGCCCATGGTGGCCACCCAGTTGATGCACAGTGACCCATTCCCACAGTCACATGCTGGGTGGGTGCAGGTGATGCTGCGAGTAGCAATACATTGCACACCCCCATGTACTCATGTTCAAATGCAACACAACGAGCAGAACGAATGTGAATAGTGAGTGATGCCAGCAGGGGACTCTGCCAGCACAGCCACCACACAAGGGGCTAAGAGAGGGGGGGGTCACACCCCCCTGTGTGTGCTCACATCACACCCTGACAAACACAGCGAATGAATGTGAGAAGCAAACAATGGATGAACATGATGGACACAGCATGCATGACAAATGTGATGGGCGTGACAGGCACTGCCTATGTGGACCCCTGCTCCCCTCTCTGAGTTGTTGCACCCTGTGACAGCCATGGCAATGGTGCTCAAGACGAGCATGGTCGACAGCCACGAACAGACTGTCGTGCACAAGATGGTTGAGGTGCTGTATGAGGTGAACAACCTGTGAGTACTGGCCCCCCCACAATGTGAGCACTGTGCATCACTGACAGCCTGCTGACATCGACATGGTGGACCCGGCATCCATGCACATGTGCCTGTCCACCACAGTGAAAACAGACATCACAAGGAGCTTGTTGCGATGGTCCAGCGACAGGCTGAGAGGTGGCCATACTGCAAGGGCAGGTGCCACCTCACATCAAAGATGAACATGGGCCAGATGCATGCCATGCTCCTCAACCATGCATTTGGCTTCACAAGGGAGGTGGAGATTGTCTGCCCCCTCTCACCCCTTCCACCCCCTCCACCCCCCCTGCCCCCTCCTCTGCCTCTGCCTCTGCCTCCGCCTCTGCCTCTGCCTCCTCCTCCT
>JBBPMV010000097.1:0-24863 GCA_038090495.1 Heimioporus retisporus | reverse complement strand
TGAACAGTCGTGAACACATTCAGAAAGCCCTCTCGAATCTCGACCGTAAACGTGTCATCACTCCCTTTGAGTTGTAAGATGAGGCCATTAAACTTGCACCACTTAGAATGGTAGTTATCACCACTAAAGTGAGGAAATTTCACTTTGCCATTGGCCTGATACCCATCAAGGACACATCATATCTGTCATAAATTAGCAACAAATACAATGATGTCAGCCATAACATTACCACAGTGATAGCCAGCATGAGTGAGTTGTTTGGAATGCATATTCCAAATTCACCTGGATGAAGGTTGCCAATGTAATTGTCACAACCAAAAAAAAAGGTATGAATGAGCATGTGGATCACTGGATGTCCAAAATTGTTTGTATGACCCTGGAGGACTGATCAAACACTATGTGATCAAGAGACATAAGGTGGATACTTCATCATTCTTCCCACCATGTGCAAACAATGACTTTTTGATCAGTCCTTCTGCTGCAGACTTCACATATTGACGAGTGTCAGCCCTTGAGAGGACACTACCTGAAGGAGGTTATAAATTATAATGGGCATGGACCATGCTCACTGCTGCCTTCTTCAGCTTGCCATGCCATGATGCGAGATCCTCAAACAACTGGAAAAGATCAGCAATATATCACAGTCATATTTACAATGTACCAGAGTAAACATTGCTTTCTTATATTTAAGGTAGTACCCCTGCTTGACCATTTGCTGTGTTCACCTCCACTTTGCAATGGTCATTGAGATAGCATCTGAAATGAAACCATTCATCGCCTGCTTCCTATATGGCCACAGTTCCTGAACAGCAGCATATGTGTGGGTCTCAACCTTACATTCTGTTATGCTTGGTCCAGGTAAGAACGAGTGTAGGCTCAAAGAACTAGAACGTAGGGTCAAGGGTTCGAGGTAATGATGAAGGACTTGCCCTATAGGGTCAAGGGTTCTGCCTGCTAGGACATATGGCAGGTGGTTTGAGAGTGCATCTGCCTACCGAAGAGGTAGCAGTGAGTTTCAATGAGGGGAGCGAGGGGAACAAGGTAAGATTGAGCAGGACTAAGCTAGAGTACAAGAGACAAAGTACTTAGGCTTATATACTGCACAATGGAAAGCCATAGAAGGTTGTGGAACAACTATGACTAAGCAAAGAAAGTTCAAAAAGAAAGGAAGTAGAGATAACAGAGATAAGGGTGTGCAATGAACACGTTGCATGTTCTAGAGCACTCTATTGAAGTGAGAACATTGGGTTAGGCCAATGATGACTGATGTGAATGACAAAGAGAAAAGAATAGGGGTGAATCATAACACATTCCTTGAGGAAGTCCATCCACTTAGGTGGGTAAAAACCGAGCTGAGTTGGATCTGTGCATTGATCCACCCTCAACATCTTCAAGTACCATTTGCTTTGAAGGGGCTGTGCAGCACCATCACTGCTCAAGTCACTATCAGTAGCAGCTGCATTTGGTTGATGAGGTGATGGAGGCCAGGGGCAGTGGTTCTTAGCATAATGAGTATTGAGTAAATGGATATCCTACCAGTGATCTGATAAACATTTGTGATGAGGGATCAATAACTCACTTCATTTGTTTGACAGCTCACAGGTTGATCAGGCCAATTCCCAATAGGAAGTTCATTATCTATTTCATTGGCCACTTCTTATGCCTAGATGAGTACTAGCATGCATAGCCAATCTGAACTTAACTCATCAAAACTATTGTCCTGAACAACATCACCTACATCATTCAGTTCCTGTTCTGAGTTGAGTGGCCATCATCATCTTCTTCCTCAGTACTTGAGCTGCATTCCAAGGATTGTATGAATTCTTCTTCAATATCTTCCTCGTCACCAGGGAGGCACTCTGGTTGCAAATGCTTAGCTCCCTTTGAAACACAGTGATCCTTACTGGTACTGGCATGTGCAACTTCCTTAGTATGTAGCAATTCCTGGCATCTCTGTTCTTGAGCAATGAGTTTCAAGCCATTAGTGAAACTTGGCAGATATACAGGAGGTAATGACTCTTGACCGTCCGGCTATAGTTATGTTGGTACCAATCTAGAGACGAAGTGAAACAACATACTAATACAAACCCAAACCTCTCACCTGGCTTCACCACCTTGGAAACCACAGCACTTGGGGGTGTTGATTGATGAGGCTATGTTGGGGTAATAAGTTTGTGTGATACTGACAGTTTGATGCTTACCTTCTTTGACCACAGCATTTCAGGTGCCATTGGATTATGGACCTCACCGGCAGCAACAAACTGATCAAGCTTCCTCTGTGGGCTGAGTTGGACAGCTTCGCCAACTTTCTGGAGCTGTTCAGTAGTGCCTCCAGTATCCTTGCCAGCACAATGGCTTTGATGGACAGGGCCATCCTTCTTCACCTTCTTGCTTCTTGAAGATGGAGTGGTATCATCATCTAAAGTAGGTTGTTTGCAGACTTTGGGCATGAGGAGTGCCCAACAGATTCAAAGATGGGAGTCATTGTAGGACAACTGTGGAAATTTATAAGTTACAAGATTACTAAATACTTGATTACTAAATAATGTTTGTATATGGGATATACATACAGCCAGACATGTGATCGGGTCTTCTGCTCCATCCCATAGAGTACATGCCTTGGCCCACAGTTGTGGTGCACCAGGATTAATCAACCATGAGGTATCCGCAACATTGCTTGATATTGGCCGAAATATACCTTTTTTATTGTTGCCCAAGCTGTTGTGTTGCCTGCCAATAGACTGCTGACTTCTACTGTTCTGAATGTCTAAAAAGGGCTCCTTGCTGATGGTCAGCAGAAACACTGTGAGGGAATATGTGGCATTGGGTTGGCACAAGAAGGGGATGGAGCTTGGGGTGGAGGTGAGGAGGGAGTGGCAGGGCACCAGAGTGGTGCTGTAATCCTAGTGCATCATCCCATCATTGCTGCAGATTCAGCAACCTTCACTGCTTTGGGAGTTGATCCAGAGGCAGGATCTGCCATAGGTGAGAGACAAGTTGCCTTCCTCCTTGATCATCTCATATACAGTGAGCTCAAAAACCCTTTCCATGTTTGCCACAATTGCAGTGCATGATGTGTACTGCCACAGGCTGTGGGAATCACACTTAGCCTTGGTGGAGTCTTAGATAGCCCATACCCTTGGCTACATAATCGCTCCCATGGTCATATGATTTGGTTCACACACTGTGGAGATATGAATATTTTAAGACAGCAACACCATGGAAAGGGTTTTTGAGCTTTTGAATTGACAAGGATATTTGGGTATTATTAGTACTTGTACAGCCTCCTTTTGCCCTAATCACTGCCTGGACTCTCCTAGGCATGCTCTCAATCAGTTTCTGACACTCCTCCACTGGTATCCTTTCCCATTCCTCCTGAACTCTATCCCACAATTCATGAATCCCATTAGGGGGGTTTTCTTGCTCTGCAAGCCTCCTTTTGAGCCATCCCCAAAGATGTTCAATGGGGTTTAGGTCAGGAGACTGTGCAGGCCAATCCATAGTCCTGAAATCCTGCTCTTCTAGCCACTCCTTGACCCTTTTGCAAGTATGCTTGGGATCATTGTCTTGCTGGAAGATGGTGTCAAGAGGATGAAAACCATAATGCTCTAGGATTTGCTGAAGCTTATCCCTTAAAATTTGAAGGTAGAGCTCCCCATCCATCCTACCATCCATCTTTGTGGCAAATCCAATCCCTTCCCAAGTCATACAGCCCCACATCATCAAAGAACCTCCTCCAAACTTGAGGATTCCTGGAACCAGCCTATCACTAAGCCCCTCACCTGCTCTTTTCCATGCCCATTTACGTCCATCTGACCCTAGATGATTAATTTTGGTCTCATCTGACCATATTACCCTCTTCCAGTCCTCTATAGTCCAATCCTTGTAAGCAATAGCCCAATCCAAACGAGCCTTCCGATGTCTGGCTAATAGGATGGGGTGTTTGATCTTGACCACAGCTTTCATGCCAGATTTCTTCAAATGAAGACAAGTGGTACTGACAGAGAGGGGTTGGTTGATGATATTGGTGAGGGCTTTGGTCACCTGGACTGCATTATCAGCTCTACCAGAGGTGATCAGATGCTGAGCATGCCGAATATTGGCAGGGGTAAGCTTGGAAGAACAACCTCCAGCATCCTTAGGAAGGGTAGAACATATCCTGGATCGAAGTTTGGATATAGTAGAAGGGCTAACACCAGTTTGCTTGGCAATGGCTTCACCAGAATGGTCAGCATGAAGCAAAGAGAGAATGGTGTTTTGTTGGGTAAGGAAGAGGGATCTGACCATGATGTGGATGGGAATCAAGAGGCATGTGAACTATTTTAAACTCAGACATACTATTTGGATGTATATCTTTGTTTGTATCAGCAAACAAAAGCAATTTCTCTATGATTTCACTATGATCACAGTCTTTAACTCAAAAGCTCAAAAACCCTTTCCATGGTGTTGCTGTCTTAAAATATTCATATCTCCACAGCGTGTGAGCCAAATCACATGACCATGGGAGCGATTATGTAGCCAAGGGTATGGGCTATCTAAGACTCCACCAAGGCTAAGCGTGATTCCCACGGCCTGTGGCAGTACACATCATGCACTGCAATTGTGGCAAACATGGAAAGGGTTTTTGAGCTCACTGTATAGAAGTGTGATTTAGGGAACTACAGTTCCCTAGGTTCATATCTGGTTATTCCTATGCCAGGGACTGCTCCCTAGGATGTCTATCATACACTCCACTTTCCTCTTCGTTGTTGAGTATGTTCTGCATTCTTCTGCTATTCTTCCACACTATTCCACACATATCTACATTGACTTCTGCTTCTGCTTTTTGTTGGACTTGTTTACATTATTTTGGACTTTGTTTCTACTCATTCATATGTGCTCCTACATGTTTCTTATGCTTTATCCAACCTTTCCTATACCTTTCCTTACACTACTTCAATCTTAAGTCTTGGGTATGCCTGGACTATAAAGGATTGTTGTTAGTGTTTCAAACAATCTATCAAACTTGGACTTGATCATCTTGCATCGCTCGCTCAGAAATCGTCTCCACCTATGTCTATCACCTTGTACTTCGTATTCTGTACTTCGTAATGCCTCGCCATCGCCATCACCATCATCTCTGCCTCCTCTGCTTCTTCTGATTTATCCACTCTTGAGCAGATCGTTCTGGACGTGCCTGGAACACCTTTCTCTTGCTGGGAATGCCTCTCCTCTCTACCTCCTCTGCATCTCTTCCCTTCAGAACCTCTTTAGGGATGAACCCATCACACCTCTATCATGCTGCCAACATCCTTAGGCGACAAGCTATCTTTACAACTGGAGCCCACTGTGAGGGGTTCTACAGAGTCTATGAGGAGATCTTTGAGGCCTACTGCCCAGCACATCGAGCTTGAAAATTTACGTGCACAGTTTCAAAATCTAAGTATCTCCAAAGATTCCCAGTTTCTAACCTCCATCTCATCTCAGCTCACCTGTCATAATGTCAATCATCTGCCAGAATGTTCCTTATCATCTGACTCAACACCCTTATCCCATTTAGGTATCAATCACCCTGTCAATCCAGCTCTAGACCATTCAGAGCTGTTGGACTTGACCCCACTGTCTCAGTTGGGTGTGTATCCTAGCCCCCATGATTCCACACCTCAGACACCTCCAGCTCCGATTTCCCCTGTTCGCTCTGACCTTGGTGACAATCATATTCTTCCCTCAGGAATTTCCAGTACTACCACACATGCAATGCTGGGAAGTCATTCACCAGGTGTGGTGTGTTTGACCCTTCCAGAAGCACCTCTGGAAGTTCCTAGTTTCAGCACATTTGCTATCCCCAGAGGTTTCATCCATTCCTCACCTCTGTGGAATATTCCTTCACAACTGCTTCACCTTTTGCCTTTAATCCTTCCTTCGGCAGAAGTGAGGGGGGGACCCACTTCGCACACACCACTCGTCTCACCCAATTCTCTGCCTGCGGACAACATGCTTCTTGCCAATGAACCACCTCCTGCTGAACTCTTACCATCTCCATTGCCTTTATCCTCTGCACCCTCACCACCACCTTCATCTTCATCATTTGCTTCTTCCTCTCACAGCTCTACCCCTTCTTTATCCTTTCTCTTTGAACCTACCTGTGCTTTAAATCCTCCAATGGCAAACCCCCAATTCCAGATGCCTCTCCGAGGAACCCAAAATGCACCCAAATTTGATGGGAAGACTCCATCTCATCTTCTGTGCTACCTCAAGGATATTGAGTTCCTAAGTACTGCTGCTGGACTGACTGCTCACCAACAGATTAAAGCCGTGATTTGTTATGCAGATCTCAATGAGGCTGAGGTTTGGGAAACCTTACCCAAGGCATCCACTGCAAATCCTGACTGGGACATGTTTGTTGCTGCAGTTAAAACATTGTATCCTGGATGTGAAGGAACTAATCATTTTTGTCGTGCTGACATCCAATATCTTGTTCAGGACAATCAGACTAAAGAGATGCACAGTCAAGACGATCTTGGTGAGTATCAGCATCACTTTACTAAAATCACTGTGCATCTCAAGAACAACGGCAAATTATCCAATGAGGAGCATGACCTGCTTTTTTACAAGGGGTTTGCTCCCAACATTAGTGACTGGATCTGCTACTGTCTTGGCATTGTCAAGCCAGACTGACATCCTAGCAATCCACCACCAATGGCAGACAGTCTTTCTGCTGTTAAATTCTTGCTAACTGGATCTGCCCTTTGTTCTGCAGTGCCACTTTGGCAACCTGCATATCTGCAGTTTGCTCCTGCTGTGCAGTCTACTATGTCACCATCTCTGCAGCCACAGCCACATTCTTGATCACATGCTAGTGGAAGTCCAGAATCAGGTACCCCTACTCCTGCAAGCAGGAGAGCACAGATCCACCCAAAGCTGGAGGTGAACACAGTGACCGCTAATGCTAACCAGCGATGTTATCCAATGAACCAGGTGTTTGACATGGATTGCCAATTCTGTGGCAGTTATGGTCATGGAATTGGGAGTTACACAGTCTGTAGGGAGTATCTCAACTCTGGTCATGCTTCTCATGGCATGGATGGTCATGTTCACATGCTGGACGGGAGTTGCATTCCCAATATTCCTGGATGTACCTGCTTGAAGGAAGCTTTGGACTTTCTGGCTGGCAACAATACCACTACCTCTGCTCTGCCTGCTCCTTCAGTTTCTGCACCTGCACATGACCCTCCTCTACATATGACTGCCAGTATTCTTTCTGTCTTGTATCTGGAAACTCATGCTATCCTCAATATCAATCCTTCCACCTTTATGACAACTATCTCCAAATCTGATGATGAATCACTGCCTGTTGTCTCGAGTCATCCAGATTTTGAACCATTCTTGGCACAGGCTTGGACTGCCTATCAGGCAGATAAGGCTAAGGATGGCAAAGGGAAACAGGTCTGCTTCGGCGGTGTCCATATTCCACCTCATCCATCTCACAATGCTGCTGCTGAGGAGATTATGTCTCCAGAAGTTCAGGAAGCAGCCAAGAGGTTTCCTCCACTTGTCCTCCAACTCCTCTGGTCCCATCATCAACGTCTACCACTCACCCGTCCACCCCTAAGCCTTCTGCTACTGTGTCCTCTCCATCCCCTACTTCATCATCTGCACCTTCTACCAGTTCCCATCCTACCACTCCTATCCCTCCTACTTGTTCTTCCAATTCCTTCCTTCCCTCTTCTACCCCACAGTTTAAGTATTTGCATCTGCTTGAGGATGAATCCACTCCAAAGCAGGTTCTTGAGAAGGTCCTTGCCACTAGCATCCCAGTTCTGGTAAAGGATTTGTTTGCAATTCCGCCAGAGTTCCACAAACAATTGTGGGAGCTTACTACAGTTAAGCGAGTCGCTGCTAACCTTGTCCAGATAAACAAACTGTCCAGCCATGATCCACATGCTATTGAACAAGAGTTTGGTGATCAGATGTTGAAGAATGAGGATGGGCTCATTGTTGCACATCATACTTTTTTGCTGCAGTCCATCAAGGCTACAGTGGTTGGCTCTAGCGTTCCACTTGCCTGCATGCTGGACTCCGGGTCTGGGATCATTGCTATGCCTAAACAGGTTTGGGAGCAACTCGGAAACCTGATCCACCCAGACCACATCATGCATATGTCTTCCACGAACATGAATACTGACGCTACTCTAGGTGTCATGGAAGACCTTGCACTCAACTTTGGTGCTGGTGAGGTTTGCCTCCAGGTCCAAGTTGTTGCCAGGGCCAACTTTGACATATTACTTGGCCAACCCTTCCATTGTCTCCTAAGTGTGACTACTGATGATTTTCCTGATGGTACACAGAATATCATGCTTCACAATCCGAACACGGGCATCACATATAAACTACTGACATGCTTGTGGACGGAAGGTTGTCTGTGTTGCAAAAAGGGCATTCACTGCCAGAGCCATCAGTCCATTGTGGAGATGGGTTTTTAAGTCTCAATGATCCACCTAATGGTTGGGGAGATTCTGATATCTCATCCAACAATGTCTCGTCATTTTCTGCATTATCACTATATGCCTATCTGTGTTCCGCTGACTGTTCCTCCTCTATCTCTGTCTTATCTGTCTCTGCATCTCTGTCATCATCTCCTTTTTCATCTGCTGTGTCTCCACCAGGAGCACCCACATACTTGGGCCCTGTTTTGTCTTCATCATTTTATGATTATCTTTCTTCTTGCCGCTCGGTGGTTACCTCTTCAACTTTATCCACCCTTCATTCTTGTCTTCATTTTGATCTTGTCCATCATGCATTGGCTTACAAGCCTGTCATGAAAAAGGTCTGCTCAGTGGTGGCTCCTGTCAACAAGGAGTTCCACATCACTCGATGGTTGCCTGATGACCCACTTGCCGGTCTCATGCTACTACCCATTTTTCCTCCTGACTTCACCCCTGGTATCCACTTCACCAAGGAGCACACTGACACTTCAGATCTCGACCCTGTGAACTTGCTTTGGCTGGAAGAGCGCAAGCTCATGCAGTGGATTGTCTGTGAACATGAGATGGCCATTGCTTGGGTTGCTACCGAGTGGGGTTGCCTGGATGAGTGGTACTTTCCTCTGGTCAAAATACCAATGGTTCCACATATGCCCTGGATCCTCCACAATATTCTGATTTTGCCTGCAATGTGGAACAACATGGTCCAAATCATCAAGGACTGCATTGCTTCCAGGGTCTACAAACCATCTACAGCTGCCTACTGCTCCCACTGGTTCTGCATTCTTAAGCAGGATGGCAAGAGTCTCCGACTTGTCCACAACCTCCAACCCCTCAATGCTGTCACCATCTGTGACTCATCACTCCCTCCTTTTGTTGAGCAATTTGCAGAATCCTTTGGTGGGTATGCTGTTTATGGCATGCTTGACCTCTTTGCTGGTTATGATCAGCATCCACTTCATCTGGACTCCAGGGACATGACTACGTTCAGCAGTTCTCTGGGTCCTCACTGTCTCACTACGGTTCTGATGGGTTACACTAATGCTGTGCAGATCTACCAAGTGGATATGTCCTTCATCCTTCAGGACAAGATTCTGCAGTATACATGTCCATTCATTGATGACCTTCCAGTTAAATCAATGGAGATGCATTACCAATCATCTGATGGTACATTCAAGACAATTGCTGACAACCCAGGTATCCGATGCTTCATTTGGGAGCATTTACATGTCATCCATCACATCCTCCAGCACCTCCAGAACATCAGGGCCACGGTTTCCACCAAGAAGTTTGTGCTTGCTATGCCTGATGCTACCATTGTGGGACACAAGTGCACCTTCAAGGGCCATGTTCTGCACAAGGCAAAGATTCAGAAAATCTATGATTGGCCAGAGTGCCAGAACCTTACCCAGGTCTGCGGATTCCTAGGTTTGTGCAGTGTTCTCCACATTTTCATCAAAGATTTTGCTTCTATTGCTTGTCTGCTCGTAAACCTCACCTGGAAAGTGGTCCCCTTCAAATGGGGGGATGCACAACAGGAGGCCATGCAGTCGCTCAAGGACACTATCATCCACTCACCTGCTCTCCAGTATCTGGATTATGAATCTGGCTGTGAGATTATCCTGGCAGTCAACATGTCCTCCATGGTGGTTGGGTACATACTGCTTCATGTCAGGGAGGATGGCAAATGCTATCTGAGCCACTTTGGGTCAATCAGCCTTACTGAGGTTGAGGGCTGCTACTTGCAGGCTAAACTCAAGCTGTTTGGTCTTTTTTGCACTCTCCATGCCGTCCACATTTATGTTTTCAGTGCAGCTAACTCTACAGTGAAGATGGACACTAAGTATATTAAGGGCATGATCAATAATCCTAATCTCCAGCCCAATGCAACTATCAATCGGTGGATAGCAGGTATCCTGCTGTTCACCTTCAAGCTCATCCATGTGCCTGCAGACCATCATACCGCCATGGATGGTTTGTCTCAGCAGCCTTGTGCTGCTGAGGACCTGCTGGATGATGATGGCTTTGAGGATGGGCTGGACACTGCCTATTCATTTTCTATCATGCTGCTCAACAATCATTTCCCTCTTCTGTTGTCTGCTGACCCCTACAGTGTTTCTGCTGTGGATCTCCACATATGTGTTCTGGGGGGTTTTGTTTATGCCCTCACCACTTCACTGGAGGTTGCAGTGGATCCTTTGTCCTCCACTCTGACTATTCCTCACTCTGCACAAGCCCTTGCTCATGAGGCTTGCATCAAACAGATCTGTGCCTTCCTTGTCTCTCATGTTTGTCCTCCTAACCTTTCAGATGTGGAATACTCTGCCCTTGTTTCTGTTGCTATGCAGTTCTTCTATCTCAATGGTTCTCTCTGGTGTAGGGAAGTGCATGGTCGTCATCAGCTTGTTGTTCCAATGGACAGGCAGTATGGACTGATTCAGGAGGCTCATGATGTCCTCAGGCATAAGGGTGTCTTCACTGTCAGTACTCATCTGCTCCTGCAGTTTTGGTGGCCTATGTTTGTCAAGGATGTCAAGTGGTATATCTGCACATGTCACGAGTGTCAGCTGTGGCAAACCCAGAGGCTACACATTCCTCCAACTGTTCTGGTGGTTGGGGGTTTGTTTCACAAGGCTCATGTCGATACTATGTTGATGCCTTACTCAGGCGGATACCAGTACATTGTTCAGGCTTGCTGCACTCTGACATCTTATCCAGAGTGGCAGATGTTGCATTCTGAAAACACTGCTGCCCTTGCCACCTTCATCTTTGAAGATATCCTCTGCTGCTGGGGTGTTCTCTTGGAGATTGTGACAGATAATGGCTCCACCTTCATCCAAGCCCTGGATTTCCTCATGACCTGCTATGGGATCCAACATATCCACACCTCTCCCTACAACTCTCAGGCCAATGAGATTGTCGAGCATCGTCACTATGATGTCTGGGAGGCCATCATGAAAAGTACCCCTGGGGAGGACATTCGCTGGACATGTTCAGCTCATTCTGTTTTCTGGGTGGAGTGCATCACTATCATCAAATCAACCTGTCTCTCTCCATATTTCATGGTCCATGGCATCAAACCTTTCTTCCCTTTCGATCTCTCTGAAGCAACCTTTCTCATTCCGCTCCCTGATTCTGATCCACTGTCTACCACTGGGCTGATTGCTTGGCATGCTCATCAGTTGCAGAAGTGTCAGAACAACTTATCCTCTATCCATGAACACATCCTTGAGGCTCGATTTGTGTCTGTCAAGCAGTTTGAGAAGGTGTACAAGAATTGGATTAAGGATCTGGATTTCACTCCCAGAAGTCTAGTCCTCATCTGCAATTCCCATATTGAGTGTGAGCTAAACCAGAAGATGAAGCCTAGGTACTTGGGGCCAATGGTTGTCCTTCACCGGACAGCTGGAGGTTCATATATCTTGGTGGAGTTGGATGGCACAGTCTCTAAGCTTCAATACGCTGCCTTCTGCCTCATACCTTATCATCTGCAATTGCAGTCCTCAATTCCAGTTATGGAGTTGACTGGTTTGAACAAAGAAGAACTGGATAACATCGAAGGTGTAGATGATGTGGAGATTGATGATGAAGACGGGAAGTTGGTCAATGACAACTAGCTCCCCATAAGCAAGTTATCAGCATCCCCTTCCTCTCTAATCTGACCATCCTCACCATTACTAATACCATCATTATACAGACAATCTTTCATATCTGATTCTACCCCAGGTTTTGTCTGGAGAACTCTGTTTCTACCCTGGGTTTCATCCAGTGATATCTCACCCCTGCTTCTCTGCTCATCTGCTAATATCCACCCCGCTCCCCATTCATAGTATTATCAAAAATGCAAAAGGACAAAGTATCTCTCCCTTTCTTTCTGTGTCTCACATGTATCTGCACGTACTATTCCACTTCCTTTGCACTTTGAGGCACCATGCATGTTTGTGACCCATTTCATTTCTTCTTTGACAAACTTTTGCCAAATTGGAACTCAACTTCCGCCATGGATCATATGCAGGTGTAGACAATGGAAGCCAACTGATGAACACAAGTCAAGTCAGATACTCACACTGGACACTATCCCTATTCTCTTCCTTTCCTTCTGCTTTTGCCACTTCTCCACTTCTTCTGCTCCTCCATTTTGTTTTTGCTTCACACTCATTCCTTTATTCTTCTCAGACCCATTTGAGTTTCACTCTAAGCTTCGGATCAGACATGGACATGTTGTGGGGACTATCTACATCACAGGCTCAGGTGCAGACATACTACAGCTACCGACTAAGTTGAGCAGCCTGCCAACTTTTTGAGCGTGGCGAGCTTGCTCTGGATCTCCACTGCATCCACTTCCAGCATCTGCAGGCAGCTCTCCAACCACATGATAGCGATGTCGGTTGGGGACTGCATCTTGGCTGGTCCAGCATTGATCTTCACCTTCTTCTGTGGCAGTGCTTCTTCTTCTGATGACTTGACCTCAATCGCCTTGCATGATGGGCTGGCACAAGCTGGTGTGGCACACTTGAATCAGCCTATGCATGGTCAGCCTTGTTACATGGATGTTCTCACTCACTTACCAGGTGCCAATGCTGGCTCCACCTCATTCACCTTTGCCTTTGCCTTGCCCTTCCTGCATGACTTGTTGCAGCTGTGTTTCACCCATGCACATGACTTGCAAGTGCTGAGCTTCTTCCCAACACACTTCTGGCCCTTTGTAGCACACTCATCACATGGGATGGTGTGCTTGACCTCGTCTTTCGCAGTCATGCACTACATCTCGTTGTTGCTCTCGCTGTCAGGTGTTGCTTGGTGTGGAATCCATGGGAGCTATGGTGGTGGTCAGTACATTCTAGGCACAGGTGTTGGGTACTCACTGGGTTGATGACAATCAAGTTGGTAGGCTGGCTGATCACGACCTTGACCTTGCCTGTCTGCTTGTGTGGAACTGGTGGAGGGGTTGGCCACAATGGCAACAGCTTGTGCTTCACCTGCTCTTCCCCATCTGCTTCGCTTGCCACTATCTTCTTCATCTCCTCGTTGCCCGCATCTGCCTCCACTCCACACTCACCCTTGTCTGCTGGCATCTCCTCCACCATTTCTTCTGCAGTCTCTGCCTCCACCTCACTCACCTTCTTCTCTGCTGCCTGTGCTGCTTCCTGCTGGGTGTGGAATTGCATGGCGCATTCCTCTGTCCACCACTTGCAGATGTCATGGCTTTTGGAGAAGTCTGCCAGCAATGCCAGGCTGACGGACATGGTGACACCAACTTGATCGGTGGCCTTGAGGGTGTGCTGGGACTTTGTTAGCATCTCATGACACACACGAATGCTGTGCCACATACCTCTTTGACTCCCCACTCTCCTATCCAATCCCACTTCTCCTTGTCCAGGTCATCGCAGTTGTCGGGGTGCATCATGTGTGCAGTGTGTAGTGCATCCTGTGCAGCTTTGACATGAGCCTTGGCTTGTACCCGCACATGGCTGATGGTCTTCAAAGAGGGATCCTTGAGGACAGCGAGGAAGGAGGGCATGGTGGTGATGGTGTCATTGAGTTGTTGTGGTGGTAGCAGTTGTGAGGAAAGAGAGGAGAGGAAGTGATGCAACACGATGGGAATTTTTACACGACGGATTCGAAGTCTGCATTGTCTGGTGTGTATTATGTCAGCATCACATGACTGACTGGGGACAGTCAGCATTCAAGTCCCTATTGGATGTAGGGAACTACAGTTCCCTAGGTTTGTATCTGGTTATTCCTATGCCAGGGACTGCTCCCTAGGATGTCTATCATACACTCCACTTTGCTCTTCATTGTCAAGTACATTCCACATTCTGCCACTATTCTTCCACACTATTCTGCACATATCTGCATTGACTTCCACTTCCGCTTTTCATTGGACTTGTTTACATTGTTTTGGACTTTGTTTCTACTCATTCATAGTGCTCCGGTTGGTTCTGCATTGACGTTGAGGGGAAACCTGCTCAGCATGATTTCCTGAGATTTGTAATTGATTGGAAGATTGAATGAACACTCTTCCAACTGTGACATTTCATCTTGCAGCATAGGAAGTTTCAGGATAGGAGGCAAGTTGGTAAAATCACAACAAAGGTCAACTATGGCAGAACACCCAGCTCCAACGAGTTAAATCATGTGCACACATTGACAGGTTTATTAAATGAAACACTCACATTTGGTGTGTTCCTTATCTTTCAATCAATTTTCTCCTCCTCCTTCAAGTCCTTTCTTCCACACCTGATGCTCCGTCCCTTCATGAGATCCATTTAAATACTGAATCCACCCCCTTTGCTATTGAGAGACATGACCTGGACGTGCCTAGCCACATCCAAGGCATTACATTCACATAGTTTTGCTGACAAAGACAACCTGAAAATGTTCAAATGCAGCTTCTTACAGATGAGACATGTCTGTGACGTCTCCCCATTGGCATGACTTGGGTGCAAGTGGGGGCTCCAGGTGTTCTACAAGGTGCAACTCGGAAAAGGTCATCCATGGGATTGGCATGGTAAGGTGTGGTAATCATCAAGAAAATGGTGGGAATCTGCGGTTCAGATGCAGGTGTAGTCAAGGGTGATGGGGACCATGAGTGAGTGGTGTCCATTGTAGTGAGAGCAAGTGTAAAAGCATTAGTACATAATTACCTTAACTTGCAAGATCTCTGACCAACCATTATTGGACCCCTGTCTCACCAAGACAATAAGAACAAATAACATATAAAAGAAAACATTTTCACATGTATACCCTGAATGTGGTCAGTGTGTTTATCATAGGATGCATCTAGATGGAAACATATGTGGTTGTCATCTCTTGCCTTTGCATCCATATGTTCACCCACCCTTCTCAGCAAAACGCACCAACCACAAGCCTGAAATAGTATTGACATCTACTAACTGTCATCCAAGGACATGTGAAGGGGAGCTAGGGCAACATGATTGAACCAGCTAATCTGGGTGATGTCCATCAAATTAGTGCCCAAAAACTGTTCAAATCCTAGACCAAGCACATCTGTCTACATGGACCCTGATGTCAGCAAAGGTGAGCATTACATCTGTATGTCCAGGATGCAAGAGAGCAATGATATGTTTGTATCAATGGAAAACAAAGTCACAGCCAAATCTCAAATCTCGAAGTGTGTGCAACTCATGTAATGCCTGCCAGTTCTTTGGTGTGATGCACTCATGTGTGGGCAGGTGGGTATTCCTCATTTGTTCCCATGTAATTTACTATATACTACTATTTCTCTTCTGCCTTAAAATACACACAATAGAACCTTCCAACTTTTATCTGACCAACAACATACTAATGCAAGGCTTGTACCAACATTTTGTTGGCACTTACCAAGCCTGTTACAGCAGTGCGAAAGTGACCAGACATTGTACCACAAGTATACCCCTGGGTAGCAGTGCTGACACCTGTACTCATACCCATAGATATGCTTGCCTGTCAAGAGTACAGGTAAATGTGTGGATGCCAGAAAATGACACCAGTACTGACACCCATACCCCCAGTACCTGGGGGTGCATACATAGACAGCGGTGACAATGACAACAACACAGAACCACTGTATCGCAGTCATCCCACCATTGTCATTGTCATTGGGCCAGATGAGGAAAGGTGGCAGGCAGTTGAGGTGGTCGAGACACACCTGAGAGGAGGTGGCAAGATGAGCAATAGGGGACAGAGTTGGTTGAGGGTGAGAGGTTGAGGTGCCAGCAGTGGTGACAACAACAGCAACAATGTAATGACCACAGTATGTGGTTGTCATGCCATTCCTGTTGCCATTGGGGGAGACAAGGGGAGGCCTGGGCAGGGAGACAAGTGGCAGGCGACAGAGGTGGGTGGTTGAGGCATTTCAGAGGGTGGAGCAGCAGTGGTGGTGATGACAAGAGTGGGAGACAACACAACAATTGCAGTATCATGGTTGTCATGCCATTGCTGTTGCCATCAGGGAGAACGAAGGGAGGTGATGAAATGAGCAGCAGGTGACAGAGGTAGTCAAAAGTGAGAGGGCAAGGTGGCAACAGCAACAATGTGATGACCACAATAAACTTGGATCCATCACCAATGAAATTGGTTTGGAGCATTTGCTTGAACTTCTTGTGTCAAACCTTATCCCATTCCAAAGCGATTTTCTGAAGGGCTTTCTGGGTAAGGCAAACATCATTCAGGTTTCAAGATAGCCTTGAGGATGAAGTCTCAATATCATGTTCAACAGCAAGCCATGTACAGACCTTGTCAAGAGATCAGAGTCTTCAGAGTAGAATTGATTGATAACGCTGGAGATTTCCTGAGTGATCTTTTGTGTGCGCCTAACCAGAGGAGATGGTGATTTGCTGACATTCCCATGTTCTTCGACAGCATTCTTCCATCGATAGCAGCTGGTCTTTGAGACTCCTAGAAGCTTGCAAACTTCTTCTGTATCCAAGCCATGGTTCCAGAGGCAGAGAGCTATCTCCTTGAGGTCATCACTGATCTTCTGATTGACTGGATGCCATTGTCGTGCCTCAGATATTCCATGTGATTTTCATTTCATTCACACACTGCTTACAGTAAAAAGATCATTGTATACAGCAGAAAACTATAAGACTGTTTGAGCTTCAAGTTGATATAAACAAAGGCCCTAGACTGCATGTATACATCACAACACTATGAAACATATGACCCTTTGGATTCCACCACTAATGATGCCATGTCTGTCTTATAAACATGTGCTGCAAAGAAGGAAAGGTTGAAAGAGGGGTACAACAACTTAATGGAGATCAACAAAGTATTCATCTTCTCATGGGCCTGTATGCCGACCTAGAAACCAGGTTGTAATTGTCAGATAAGGTTGCATTTATAGGGAATAAGTATTACTCCTTTGGCTACACCACAGCATACATATGGACTGACAGGGTATTGTGTGTATGGAGTGGTAGTCCAGACTGATGAATGGTATCACACCACACACCAATATTCTTGTCCATGAGTTTGAGATCTTTCTGGAAGTGACAAATTTTCAAGTGATGGAGTCACAAGTGGGATGTGTACTCAGAAAGTTCACAGGCAGCAAGGCACAACTGTGCTTGCAGCACGGATCATCTAGTGCAAGCAACCTCCAAGTGGAGATAGAACGCTGTGGGCTCCACCATGCAGTCCAGAGACTGTAGCATCATCAGTGCCAAGCATATCTTGAGCAATGGGTTACTTACAGCTCCCAAAGAGTCATCCAGCACTCCTCTATCGATTGAATTTGTGTGGGTTATATCCATACCCAATTTCATGTAGTCTGATGCTTGACAAGGAACAACTTTGAGCTCAGGAGGGAGAGGTAAAAATGCATTTGCCAGAGATGCTGAGTACCTATTCGACGCAAGAGGTAGGCAAGATGCGACCAAAACATCCATGGGCGTCAGATTTGATTCTTTATGAACATTTGGGTTTTTCTTCAAAGTCCTTGGGATCAAAAGAATAACAGATGAAGAGAGAGAGGATAGGGAAAGGAGAGCAGACATAATATTTATGAGATGTCTTGGTATGTTTGCCAAACATATGTACTAGGAGAGAATTTCACATTATTTGCATGCCACACCCCATGTCTTGCCACCCAAGTTATCACAAGATTCTCCACTCAGACAATGCTGTCCTGTGACATATGAACCAGCTGACCTTGTCTTGCTATGGCTGGATAGATAACCTAGTCCAGATTGGTGAGCTGCTCAGGGAAGATGCCCCCTTGGAGCAGAAAACTGGAAACAAAGCATCATCTCCAAGCCCACCAGCTGTGACTGAAGATTGGAATCTGCCCTCAAGTAGTCCTAGGATTCTGGAGGACAATATGGAAGTGGACAATGTCATGGATCTGTATCAGGGGACTATCGAGGAGTATCCCAGTGCTGTTAAAATCTACAAGCAGCAGCAAAAGATGTTCCTTCATTGTTTTGACCAAGACAGGTTTTCAAAGCACCACCACTCAAATATCTATTATCTATGGAATGCCTAACCACCATGCTCCTCTCGACTGACTGATAAGGGCACCAATGCAGAACAGACACCGAACACCTGCAATTAACAAAATTAAGATCAAAGTCATGCATCTATGCAAATTGTAATTTGCCTGATTTGGAAGCTCTGCCCGCCAACCCAATGTTATGCAAAAAGCATTGTTTATTGACACTCATCACAAGATAAAAAGTATCTGCCAGGATGATCACAGCAGTGTGTCTTGTCAACCTACTAGTAATACAAGCTAGTATGTCTGAGAACTTGGAACATTTGCGTGAGATTTAATCTCCACTTAAATAACAGAAGTGTCCAGGTGGCAGCATTGGCCAAATCAGGTGACTATGTGCATGGAGACACCCAGAAACTCCCATTATTTGAGCAGAGAGTAGCTACCTGGCTGACAAGATTCCTCCATCCTCATTAGCCCCCTGGCAGGTTGACTGGACTGTCATTGACAGGGTCTGCTGTTTTGGGCAGAAACAGAGTTTTAGGGCACTCTCACACAACTGGACTGAAAAGATAGGTGTCTTCGCCTAAAATGGAAAGTGTCGGATGCCAGAAAGGAGTGCTGAATGCCCTTTAATGGATGGGTATGAGACTACACTTTCGGATCCTCATAAGTGCCATGGAAACTGAATCACCACAGAAATTTGGGATGGTAGGCCCTTTTTTGTATATTCTTACTAATCATTACCCATTATATCTACTTGTTACCACTCATGGGATAACTCACTAGCTGAGCAAATAAACAACTACATATGTGATCGAGCAAGATTTTTGCTGACAGCAGTTGGCATTTCCAAGTTTCTTCACCCTAGGCCTCAATATATATGAGTAGGAGCTAACTCACCACTAAAATGCCTTCCTGTTTTGGAATGATGATAAGTGTGGGATAACTTTCCAGCTATGGCCACATCACCACTTTCTGCACTTTCTGTTGCCTGAGCAGAGATCAAATCTCACATGAATTTTTGTTTCAAGTTCTCGGACATACTAGCTCATATTACTAGTAGGTTGATGAGACACACTAATGGTGTGATCATGCTGGCAGGTACTTTTTATCTTGTGACGAGTGTCGATAAACAATACATTTTTTGCATAACATTGGGTTGGCAGGCAGTGCTTCCAAATCAGGCAAATTACAATTTGCATAGATGCACAACTTTGATCTTAATCTTGTTAATTGCAAGTGTTTGGTGTCCATTCTGCATCAGTGCCCTTATCAGGCAGTTGAGAGGAGCATGGTGGTTAGGCATTCCATAATTATCCATTTTGGTCCCATGTGGATTGGGAGCTCAGACTTTGGCTCACCTGATCTGGTTTGAGTATGGCTGCAATTGACAGTCTTCTCTCTCTTGAACTGGTAAACAAACCATCAACCATCCAGTGATTAGCACAATTGATCATACTGTATTTATAGATGAATACCCTCCCAATCTCATTTCAGTTGGCACACAGATTGTGTGAGCTGATTGAGCTCCTTCTCTGTGCACCCAAATGGCACTGCTGTGTTCTGTCAACGAAAGTACCAACAAAGTTGTTGGTCAGGTTGTTCTACCATGACCCAGTTGAGTGCTTGGAGGCACTTTTCAGTCATCCTTTGTTCCATGGTAAGCTCAACCTTATCACTTGTTGTGTCTACTGAACTGCTGAATGTCTCATCTGTGTGTACAGCAAGTGGATGACTGGGAATGCTGTGTGGGAGATGCAGGTTGGGCTCAATGTTTCTTTTGAAGCATGCTGCTAATGTTGTATGCTAGGATAAGTTGCCTCAAGGGGCAATCCTCCTCAGTGTTGTACTTTCATTGGACAAAATGAATATATCAGCCCTTGTAGGAGATTGATGTGCCCACCTGCTGCTACTTGGACTTGCTAATGTTTGAATGTCAACATGCCTCAAGCTATCTTCTGATGCATTCCTGCTCACCACGCTTCTCCTGATTCCCAAGTACATCCACAAGTCTAGGCAGATCTGGAGCCTCCTAGCAGATAGGCTAATCCATGAGAGCCTTGATGTAATTCTACAACTGCTGAAGGATGCTGCTCATTTCAGCATTATGATGAACAATCTGGTTGGAAACTTAAGGTTCTGTTTCCCACTTCTTGCATCATATATTGTTGATACACCAGAAGCTTGCATGCTTTTGGGAGTGGCTGGGAAGACTTTGCCAGTCATGACTGCATCCTACAAAGAATTTGGCAATCCATTCAAGCATTCTCCACACACAAAAGCCTATATGCTTTGGTGGCTTCAGCAGATCAATGTTCCCCCTGATACTCTCTGGAAGTACTTCACTGCAGTGCAAAAACTCTGTTTAAATGGTGTTCTATTACTCTTCTACTGAGACTGGCTGAACACAAATCCCTCAAGGTTTTTCACTCCAGAGCTGCTCCATGAATGGCACAAGAAATTATGGGACCATCCCATATGCTGGGCTATCAACATTCTTGGGGCTGAGGAGATCAACTTTTGCTTTTGTATTCTCCAACCGGCTGTTGGGTATCAACATTTTGGAGGGGTATCTTGCACCTGAAAAAGGTGACTGGGAGATGCCAGAGAGATGTCCAGAGGTTCCTTGTTGTGGTAATTGCAGGGGTGGCACTCCCAGGTGTAGTCACTGTGGTACATGCCCTGCTGGATTTCTGTTACCTCGCACAGGCTCTGGAACTGGACGATAATGACTGCAATGCACTACTGGCATCATTACAGACTTTTCATGTGCACAAGTCACACGTTATCAAGTCCGGAGGGCACCGAGGAAAGAAGTGTGTAATCATGAACTGGTACATACCGAAGCTCAAGTTGTTGCAAAACATTGTGCCATCAATTTGTGACTCTGGAGCACCTATTCAGTGGACCACCAATGTGACCGAACATGCACACATTGTAATGATCAAGAATCCGGCTCGAAGGAGCAATGACATTGATATTGATCCCCAGATTTGCAGACAGCTTGACAAGTTGGAAAAGTGCTCAAGATTTGAGCTTGCAACATCTCTCCGAGAAGTCCAGACACACATGGACAATAATGGCGACTGTGACAATAATGACAATCCTGCCAATGTGTTGGATTACACCAACTTGATTGTCAATGGGCCTCAGACTGATAGTGATACTCTGCCCTTCCAATCCATTGTGAAGCTTGGCAAGCCAAAATATTCTCTGATCTGTTACTTTTCCAGAGCCCACAAACTGTTGACATCACCTACCAGTGTCCCTTTTCTGACTTGCTGTTTCATCACCAGTTCTACCACCATCAATGTTGCTAGAGGTCCCAAGATAAACCAGGGACCAATTGACAACCTTGCCACCCAGTTCCAAATTCCAGATCTCCATGCTGCACTCGGTGACTACTTTCAGTGGGAAACATTGTGGCTTGCTCATTCTGTCAGTGGTGTGTGTTTATCAGCTGCCAACTGTCATCTTCCCTTTACACATCTTGCCATTTGGTACATGGTATGACTCCAGGTCTCACTTTATCACTCAAACAGTGACTTGGACCCTGTGCAGACTGTCGCTGCATTTCCTCCCTCTACTTCCTGGGCATATGGAAGGTTTGATACTGTGGTCTACAACATTGATCCTGACAAGAACTGGCTGCATTCTGGACTTGTAGGTGAGTCTTTTTTTTCTTTTTGGTCATAGGCATCAATCAATCATTATCTTGAACAGGTCATGCAATAGGAGAGCTCTGACTGATATTTAGAGTGATGCCACCTCATGGCCAGTGACCTTGGTGGGCTGAGAAATTTCTCATCTATGTGCATTGATTTGATGTCATCCCTCAGAGTGGCAGCCCCTGTGACCCTACTACATTGCTACATGTTCTCCAATGGGCAAAGAGGACCAATGGTGAATACCTTGGCGATGTAATCCCTCTTGATCATCTTCATTCACTTGCAAATTTGATCCCAAGATTTGGAAAGGCAGCAAATAAGCACCTTTCATCTACTAATAGCTGTGCACTGACTGAAGAATTTTGGCTTAATAAATACTGGGACAAGAATTTCTTCTATGTGCTCTCTATGTAAAACACATATATACATGTAGTTTGATATATCATAATGTTTACTCGTTTGCAATGAGATATGCTGTCCAGTCACGCTGAACTTCATATGAAATCCACTATTTGCACAGCCATGGATTACTGATCCCCAGGAATCAGCTCTCCTGCCCTTTCTATTGTAACACATACCCCTCCCCTTTGTGTTCTGCTGTTTCATTGCAAGACGCTGTCAGCATGCCCTCCTGCTTCCTTGTACACCCCCACCCATTCTATTCCAACACATATTGTTCCCCATCATGACCCCCACTTCATTGCCATGTGCCACTGTCAACCACACCTGCTCTCTGGCTTGTATCTCATACCCTCTTTGCTCAACCTCACTGGAACCCTCAGTGCTTATGTGCCATGTACTATTGGATCCATGCCACAAGACTCAAACCTGATGTGGAACTTTTTTGGATCCTGACACACACATCTCAGTGCAGGATAGTTTCAACAACAATCTGTGTGAGTGAATCTACAATGTATTTCACTCTAGCTCAATTCTTTAGAAAATTAAAGCTTCTTCCCTTGGGCTGGCCAGGGCCATTATATTGTGTCCCTACATTCCTTATTGACCATGCTCCCACCATGGCTACCTCCCCTGGCTGCCATCTCACTTGCAAACTTGGCATCTGCATTGCTTCCCCTTGTTGACTTCAACCATATAGGCCAAGTTGGTCTCACTGGTGCCTTCATCAGCCTGGATTTCCTTGACAACTCCACCCCAATCTCCCTTAATCCTTCCACTTCTTCTTTACTCTCTTGCACTCCATAGGGTACCCTTACTTCTATAGCTAATACAAACTCTGGTGGCTCAATCCCTTCAGCGTGTGCTATGAACAACATCTATTACATTGCTGGTTCCTTCCTTCCCATCACCAACACCTCCACTAGCTTTGTTGCCTCCTATTCCCCTTCCTCAGGCACATTCTCTGCCCTTAGCTCTAGTGGCCCAAATGATCTGGTTAGCGCTCTATACTGTGATTCAGCTAACAACAATCTCTAGGTGAGTGGTAGCTTTTCATCACTGAGTCCTGTTGCAATTTGGAGTGCAAAGTCAAACTCTTTGTTACACTTGGTCTGGGTAGGAACGAGCATAGACTCAAAGAACTATAACACAGAGTCAAGGGTTCTAGGTAGGACAAAGGACTTGCCACCTAGGGTCAAGGGTTCCGCTTGCTAGGATGTATAGCAAGTGGTTCAAAGGTGAATCTGCCTACCAAAGAGGTAGCAGCAAGTTACAATGAGGGAACAAAAGGGGCAAGGTAGAATTGAGCAGGACTAAGCTAGGGTACAAGGGACAAAGTATCTAGGCTTATATACTGTGCAATGGAAAGTCATAGAAGGTTGTAGAACAACCGTGACTAATCTAAGAAGTTTTGAAAAGAAAGAGAAGCAAGGATAACAAAGATAAAGGTGTGCAACAAACACATTGTGTGTTCTAGAGCACTCTATAGAAGTAGAAGCATCAGGTTAAGCTGATGATGACAAGTATGAATGACAAAGAAAAAGAATAGGGGTGAATCATAACACTCTTGGTCCATGCCTCCCTTCGACAGTCTCAGTGGTCAAGTCACTGCCATTACACCCAACACCTCCAACACCAATCTTTTTTTTACTGGCTCATTCATGACATCATTTAGTGGCAGCCCAACCCCCAACAACAATAATCCAAGCATGCCATACTCTCCTGGTGCAATACCCTTTTTATCACCCACTCTCATACCCCTCCAAGGCACAGAGATCATCAGCACTCCCACTTCTACAATTTGCAGTTTAGCAGCATCTGGGTCATATTCTGTCCTGCAGGTCCATCTGGACCTGGAAATACATGGCTCGCCACAGATGGAAATGTGACCCTCATCACTATTGGCATGTTTTTTGTGATCAGTGCATATGGCGTCTGTATCAGGAACACATTCTTAAGTGGCTATGGTACAATTGCTTTTAGGTACATACAAGTATACTTTGATTTTCCTGTGTTCCATTTTACATAACGTTCACTTTTCAGTGCAACATCAATTCCCGACAACACTGTTCAAAGTTTAACACATGTCAATCCCTCCACAAGTCAGAATGCAACTGTCAAAACAGTTTTCCATTGTCATCTGATGCTTCAATTCCCTACCAAGATTTCTTATTCTCACCCCCCATTTTCCTTTACTGGCACAAATAGCCCTCTCAGGGTGGACATGGGTCTGCCCCAGGACTCCACATGTTGCAACTTCTTGTTATGATTCGCCCCTATTCTTTTCTTACTCATTGTTGCTTACCATCGTCGGCCTTACCCGATGCTTCTACTTCGATAGAGTGCTCTAGAACATACAACGTGTTCGTCGCACACCCTTATCTTTGTTATCTT
>JBBPMV010000096.1:0-33316 GCA_038090495.1 Heimioporus retisporus | reverse complement strand
TACGACTTCTATTCCCACTACAACGTATCCCACGACGTCAACCCCCACCATGACATATCCTACCACCACGTCTACTCTAACTACGCAAAGCGTTTCCACAGAAACTTCTATTCCTGTTACAAGTCCCGTTCATTCCAGTGTGTACGGTGTGCCTCCGACAACGACACCAACACTATCTAGTACCCCGAACATCACATATCCTACTACGGTGGTAAGCACTGCGCAATCGTCCGGCCAGCCTTCTGTTACGCCCGTGTCCCCTACTAAGGTCACAAAGTCTGTCCCTCCCGTCTCAAGCCCCAGCGTTCCCGCGTCGAGCATCACCCCGACTCCTACGCCGACTCTCTGCACCGGCACAGTCAGTTGTGATGGCGTGCAACAGTGGCAAGTTTCTTTTGCGGTAGGTGTTTCCGTGTGAAAGGCGCCGAGCAACCGCACTCACTTCTTCGGTAGTACGATGCTGGCGACCGAGTGATCTTCGACAATCAGCTGTGGACGGCGACGCAGTGGACGTACGATAATGCGCCGCCCATGCACCCCGATCAGTGGACTTGTGCGGGCCTTTGTGCTCAGCCGATCAAGAACGAGGCTAACTGCACTGGCGTGGCTGCCTGGCAGAGCACCGTCGCGTACATCGCCGGAAATACGGTTACCTTCAATGGCTCCCTCTGGTCTGCCGTACAGTGGACGCAATCGAACAGCCCTGGAGATACTTCCGGCGTATGGCAGGATCTGGGTGCTTGCGCTTGAATGAAGCGCTCGTATGCCCAATCCTAAGTTATCTCTCAACACACCCAACAAGCGTACATAGTTATCTCTTTCTTTATATTTCAATACGTATTCGAATATTTTCACTCCCATTTCCTCTGGTTGAACGTGTTAAATGTTCCGTTGATAGAAGTTGTTGAATGTTCATGTAATTTCACAGTATCTCATTGCTTGATTTGTCACCAAACTTGAGCTTGATCGTTGAACGTGGCTATTCTCGGGTCTTCGTATCTACCCCTCCATCCGGGTTCGATACGGAAGCGGTCCCCACATGTAATGTCCTAACTGGTGACCGTGTCAAATATGTAGAATATTCCTTGGGTAGGTTGAACCTGGGCGACATGGTCTAGCAAAACGACATCCCGCGCCGGCATGGATGGTTCGAGGATAGATGCACTTGCAAGTTGGAAACCGAGGATCAAAAAACTAAGTATGAAGGGCAACGACTTGAAGCAACTATACGTAACAAACGATTCGGAAAAGTGCGGTTCAACCATTAGAGTACATCGAGCACCCGTGCACTCTGGATCAACTCCTTCATGATCTCCGGGGTCAGCTCCCTCACCTGAACGGTGATCAACGACTCGGATGCAACTCTCCGGTATTCTTCCACGTTCTGGCGCGTCTGGGTGAGTAGGGGCGCCCCGAACGGTTGTTTGAGTCGAGAAACGAAAGCCGATATGCGTGTCTCTTGCTCCGTGGGTGATATGAGGGAGGGGGGTAAAAGTAATTCGTCTTCGTCAAACGACGGTGCTTCACTTTCCACGTGGAACGTCGGCTCGAATACCCCGGGATCTGTCACTACTGGCTGCATCTGTGAAATGGACCCAATAGGCTTGCGATCAAGGAGAAAGTCGATCCAAGGATAGACAAGGGTTAGAGGACCAAGCGAGGAGAGATCCTCCGTGGTTTTAAGTTCCACAATCCCAAGCGCAATCGTTCGAGCACGGAACGCACGTTCAGATCCTCTTCGGAAAACTGCTACAGGTCCAAGTTTGAAAGCAAGGCATGGAAGTCTCATCCGCTGTCCTAAGAACGATGATACAGGAAGACCATTCAAACGGTCATGCAGCCTGATGGCCAAGGTCGTGTCGGTCGAGGAAGTGCCATGTAATTGAGAACCGACAGAGTGTATCGCTGTAGCGGCGCCGGTGAGAGCTAACGGAATGTGGGTAGTCGGGAGCTCCTTGAAAACAGTGATACTAGTCGGGAGGCAGCTGTTAAAGGTTCCCGGCCGCCCTGTCCATGCAAGGATGCTCGTGTCGCCCGAGCTCGTAAGTAGCTGCGCCAACAGTCGCCCGAGAGCCTGGTCCCTCTCGCCATACGTAACTGGGAGAGACATCCCGAATATCCCAAGGAGAGAGTATGCCGTATCCTCGATCCGCGTCGTATCCCGCGTTGATGCCAGGCGAAGTTTTTCCCGAATGGCTCCTAACCCAGGGCGGAGAGCCATCAACGCGTCTGCGGAGACACCTGTTGCTTTCTCCATTTCTGCAATGATCTCCGGGGACTCTTTGTGGTTGGAAATCTCGAGATTCATAAATGGGGTCCAGTCCTGAGTATAGAATCGGACCACCTTTGATGCATGGTACTCCTGCAGTGTCCATGCGCGCGTATTCCATATACTCTTTGTCAAATCCTCCCACTTCGACAATCGCTCAACGCCAAGAAGGAAGACGATCGTCAAGGCTGAGCCGTGGTACCATTTGAACGTGCTGACCAGCGCTTCCTGGAGTACGAAGTGGTCGCCTTTATTGATGCAGCACGTGTCACTCCATGCCCAATTCAATCCTGCATCCCTGACAATCCTGCAAAACGTTTGTAGTTTCTGGTGAGTCGGCAAGTCGTCGAGATTATAGACAACAACATCGACGACCTTGTCGAACGATGGCTCGTTGTCCTGCCACTTGTGAGAAAAAGTGGCGTATCGGTAGTACTCCATGACTTCACGTTCAATACGAGCACGATCGATTTCAGTCGTTGTGGATGAGATCAACTTTGCAAAGATAGGCTGCGATTCGAACGAGAGAGCTTGAGCGGGCTTGTTGAGCAGACGGCCGGATTGGGTATTGATGAGCTCTGGTGGTGAGGCGTCGATGGCCCTCCTAACTGCCGCACGAATTGCCTTTTTCGTTTCTGCTGGCGTGATGTATCGACTAAACTGGTCTATCAAACAGGGTTAATAGCTAAAGCATGGGGCCCTAACACCACTGACTTTGGATTTCTGGATCGGATGATTGTGATAATGTAAAGAGCATCATTTGGTATGCATCAATGGCATCGTTATGACAGCCTGCGCCATGTAGAGCCGCATGCCTTCTTTCGTAACCCAAGAAAAACGATGGATCAAGTTCGATTACCTGTAAAATCTGTGTTAACACGATGGAACTTGAACGTTGACGAAAATACGACTTCATTCGCATCATTCAATGCGCTCTCCCATGAGTAGCTTGCCGCATATGCTCTGCTTCGCTTCACAAGCAGGTCTTGAGGGTTAGGAGGATCCAGTAAGAGTGCAGCCGAGTATTCAGAGATAGCCTTGCCATACTGATGTGCCCTCATCGCTATGTCCCCATGTTTGTGTAGTTGTTGAACACATTGTGATCGAAAGCCTAGCGAATGGCGATCAGCATCCATTTTAGAGATCAAACAGGTAAAACAAAAGTCTACCAGAGATCCATGCGGCGACAGATTCCATCTCTTCAGGGAGGGTATTGACAGTCTCGAGGAAAGCCTCACTAGCCTCCTTTGTGCGACCTGCCGCGCAGAATGCTTCACACAGACGCTGCCTAAAGGTGATCCGGAGATTATCGAACTTCCATCCGGATACCTATCATAAGCGGTTAAACAATTTCGACGCGTTGCAATACATTGGATGAGACATTACCAGCGACACTACCAAGGGTGGTTGTTGGGCATCGTCATCAAGCTGAGCTTCCACACGTTGGAGTGATTCTATCGCACGATCATAGTCGCCGTTACTCATGTGCTGATTTCCAATAAAAATGCACATGTATGTCTGTTGGGCAGATCAATAATGGCATAACCACATAAAATCATGCACGGGCCTTGACGAGACAAAACGGTGAGCTGTTGCCGGCGACTTTGACTAGGTCGTTGACGCGTTCAATGGCATCATCATATTCTCCAGCCATGAAAAGGACAACAGCCTAAGAAAAGTGGTGTGGGACTCAGGCAACGCAGCGCGGGGGTACAAGAAACTAGCCTTGACGAGTAGAAGTTCCATGGTGCTGGTTGCATGACAAAGCTGGAATGCCATATCGCATGCTCGAAAAGCCTCCGGCATTTTTCCCTTGCTGACAAGGGCCACGAATTTTGCAATATAGCCGATGAAGGAAGGTTGGATCTCGATCGACTAGATGGTAATGGTAGTGCATATGGATATATGGGAAAAGAACAGGGCACACCTTTTCAGCATCTATGATTGCAGAGCTCACTTGTCCCAAACGTGTTCTAATGAAAGCGCGACTTGCAAGCATATCATGGATTGTCCCATGGGACTCCGTGATTCCAGCGGTGAGTAATGTCTCCGCATGGGCGAATTGATTGTCCTTCCATAAATCAAGTGCTGCGTAGTCGATGCGAAAGCCTGGGTCCTGGAGTATTGGACGGGAAATCGCTGGCGAAAATAAATCCTTACAGTCGACCAGTGCAGTTGTTAATACAGTACAATTAACATATATGGAACTTACGAAGGCGCCCGACAGACGAGCGATATCGAGTCTCTTGTCTGCAGCAATTGCAAGACAATGATCATTTAAAGAGAACGCGATTGAGTAGATGCCGTGATATTGCTGGGTATGAAAAAGCCGTGTGAGGGTCGAAGAGTCCCAGAAAGTTATGAAGTCTGACGAAGAGTATGCGATGATTTTCCCTCGCCCGGCGAGGGTAATGCACGAGAACGCGCCAGTATCAAGGACAGGCCATTCTGAGACTGTTTTGCCGGTAGATGCATCAAATTGCTTGATTATGTTGTCGGATACGACGAGGAGTTGGTTTTCGAGCCAGAGAAGACCAGTGTTAAAACGCGGGACCACATTGACCGTAATGTTGACGAGTAGTCTGCCACTGCTGCTGTCCCGGACTTGAACAGATTCTGCAGTGGCTATCGCAATTCGGTCGCCTTCCGGCGAGAACTTCGCTGCAAACACGTGATCACGATAGTAGATGCCCAACGCTCGTTTTCGAGCTGTGATGTCCCAGACATTCGTGTAGCGATGAGGCGATGTAACCAGTCGAGAAGAATCTGGCGAGAAGTCGATGGCACAAGGGGAGAGAAATCCCTGCGAGTCCTTGTCTGCAACGAAGACCTGTTTGTATGTCTTTGCATCCCAAACAAAAACATCGCCCTCGCTTGACCCCGCGGCGATGTACTTGCCATCATTTGAGATGACGAGAGACGTGACCGACTTGAACCCATAATTCGTTACCATTGTCGCAATTTGCTTGCCGTCTTGCACTCGCCACGCATAAACACGATTACCCCCACCACTGACAAGGTGTTTACCGTCTGGTGTAAATGCCACTGCCTGTGCTTCGAATTGGGCCTCGGGCTCGATCGTGACAACCGACGAAATATCTGGTCGAATGTTTTAACACAAGCGCAGTTTTATCATACCAATACGTACCAATCGAGGACATGGTCATTGCCGATACTGGGTCAAGGTACACGAGGTTGTCCTTCAAAAATATCACTGCCATGCCTCGTTGTCTGTAAGGCTGTGTATGCAATTACTCAACCAGCCATAAGTGATCCGGTAGGTTGGATCCCTGCTTTCTGTTGTCGTGAAAATTGGCCATTTACGTCCTCGCCCCATGTTTGCTCGAGTCCGCACCAGCCAGTCCCACCATCCTCAGCAACACCCTGCCTTGACCTCTTGCGCTGCTAAAATCCCTCCTTGTTTCGAATCCTGAATAACCCGATTTAATTGCCCAACAATCACCTAACAATATGCACCCACTCATGCGCTTCATTGTAGTACGTGTGGTGTTGTCACATGGACAGGGAGGTCGGAAAGCAATACCGCGAGGACCTATCGAGACAGGTCAGCCAGGGCTCAGGAGTGGTAGTTGTTTTTTTTTTTTCATCGACCATTTGCACGGGCGGGGCGAGCCTCTTGTGCGACTGACGGCCCAACTTCGCAAAGGCCACGCGTTGTTGCCTGAACGATCGGTGGCTTTGATCCAGCCAAGGTTACCTTCAATCTACGGTATTTTCGACTTTACATCTTCGCAAGACACCCCCACCGGTGGGCATTTGCAAAGCACTCCGGTTTCGTTCATGATAGATGTCAATCCACACGACACACGAGACCATCATGGAGTAACACGGTCCAGACTATAACTCATGGTTGTGGTAGTCCACGCGGGGCAACCTTTCATTCCTACAC
The DNA here is from genome assembly GCA_038090495.1 of Heimioporus retisporus. NCBI lineage: Eukaryota > Fungi > Basidiomycota > Agaricomycetes > Boletales > Boletaceae > Heimioporus > Heimioporus retisporus. Next base: position 27,137 of record JBBPMV010000096.1, on the reverse strand, counting down.
TCGTCCTTGCGTAACGTGAGTGATCGGTTGGAATTCTAGAAGTTGTTACATTTAATCACACTTAATGTTTATCAATGCAGACGAGGAACCACATCCGACCCAGCCATTGACTCAACAGTGGGTGACGATTAGTCTGACGCTGCGGAGGCTCCGTCTACCATCTGGAAACATCAAATAGTCGGTTTACTTCGTACACAGAGAAAGGCTTGCTATTCGTCTACATAAACCCGACACAGAAACACGAATGAATGCTACCACATTCGGTGATCGTTCTCTAAAATTGCATGTTCAATCTTGCCAGTAAATCATCGACAAAACCTTGTATTCCTCGTCCTCTTGCTCGACGTTTTCGCTGCACTGGACCGAAAAACGACGCCCTGCAAAAATTTCATGCAGATCCCGACGCCGTCGAGCATATACTCCCTACATTTGTCTTCAGCGCCTCAACAGCTCAGCGAATATGGCGGCCGGTCCACCACAGATATGGCAACCTTTGAAGTAACGCTTGGCTGACGTAGGGACGACGGGCGGGGCACGCGTTTGCATTGGAAGCGTGTGAGAAAACACGCCGCATGAGGTGATCGACGTTCACCCATTTCTTGCGGTCGCGAGGAAATGCATCATGTACACTCCGTCCTGGACCTTCGCTCATATAGGGGCTAGCATGGTTAAGCCAGGAAGGAAAACATGGCGACCACACACCTGGTTGAGTCGAGGTGAAGAATGGCAGGATGGCATCTCCATCGTTGGGAACATTTTCTTTTAAATCAGTTTATGTCCTGAAGTGGAGTGCTAAAGACTATGTAGGACACTAAACATACCGTGGGGGACCCCTGTCCCGTTGGGAGCTTAAGGATACTAACCACAAGGGCGTTGCGGCAGCATATGTAGTAGCGTACGGTGGGATGGCGTGTGCATTCTCTGCACATCAAATATCGTCCTGAGCCCAGGGTACACCTTGCCTGCAGCACCCGCTTCCAAGGATTGCAGTCTTGCCCAACGTGGAATCGCACCACGCGCTTTCCTGTCTCATGTACAATGAGAGTGTTGTCCACAGCGGGGAGGCAGAGAGAGAAGTCATACCGATCTCTATCGAGTAGTCCACTGAATCAGATTTAAAAATTTGACGCGGACACACATATTCAAATTCTTCGGGTAGGTCAAACATGGAGGGTCTTTGGAAGCCCAAGTTACATTACTCATGCTCTTTCTCCCGAACAGGCATGTCATTGAACCAAAGCACACAATAATCACCCCCCGTTAAAGGTGCTATGGCTGACTTGGTAAGCCTGATAACAGCTTCCTGGACAATCATGCTGAGAACATCAAGTATCTATAATCGGGAAAACAAATACGCTGTGCTGTTTGTCGCATTTGTTAGATGATCAGGCAAGCTGGAAATCGAACAAACAATCTTGGAGAGAGCGCGTGGTTCAACCATCATAGTACATCGAGCACCCGTACACTCTGGATCAACACCTTCATGATCTCCGGGGTCAACTCCTCCACCTGAACGGTGATCAACGACTCGGATGCAACTCTCCTGTATTCTTCCACGTTCTGGCGCGTCTGTGCAAGTAAGAGTGCCCCGAACGGCTGTCTGAGTCGAGAAACAAAAGCTGACGCGCGTGCCTCATGTTCCGCGGGTGATATAGGGGAGGGGGGCGGAAGCAATTCCTCGTCTTCATCAAACGATGATACTTCACCTTCCTCGGGGGATGTCGACTCGGAGACCCCTGAATCTGTGTTTTCTGACTGCATCTCGGTCCCAATAGGCTTGCGATCAAGGAGAAAGTCGATCCAAGGATGAACGAGGTACAGTGGGCCAAGTGAGGATAGATCCTCCGTGGTCCTGAGTTCTACAATCCCAAGTGCTATCGTTCGAGCACGGAATACACGTTCCAATCCTCTTCGGGAAACTGCCACACGTCCGAGTCTGAAAGTGAGGCATGGAAGTCTCATCCGCTGTCCTGAGAAGGATGATACAGGGAGGTCATTCAGCCGGCCATGCAGCCTGATGGCCAAAGTCATGTCGAGCGAAGAATCATGTAATCCAGAACCGACAGAGTGTATCGCTGTAGTGGTGCCAGTGAGAGCTAACGGGACGTGGGTCATTGGAAGCTCCTTGAAAACAGTGATACTAGTTGGGAGGCAGCTGTTAAAGCTTCCCGGCCGCCCTGTCCATGCAAGGATGCTCGTGTCGCCCGAGCTCGTAAGTAGCTGTGCCAATAGTCGCCCGAGAGCCTGGTCGCCCTCGCCATATGTGACTGGTAGAGACATCACAAATATCCCAAGTAGAGAGTATGCCGCATCCTCGACCCGTGTCGTATCTCGTGTTGATGCCAGGCGAAGCTTTTCCCGGATTGCCCCTAACCCGGGCTTGAGAGCCATCAATGCATGTGCAGAGACACCTGTTGCTTTCTCCATTTCAGCAATGATCTCCGGGGACTCCTTGTGGTTGGGGATGTCGAGATTCATGAATGGGGTCCAGTCCTGGGTATAGAATCGGACCATCTTCGATGCATGGTACTCCTGCAGTGTCCATGCGCGCGTATTCCATATACTCTTTGTCAAATCCTCCCACTCTGACAACCGCTCCACACCAAGAAGGAAGACAATCGTCAAGGCTGAGCCGTGGTACCATTTGAACATGCTGACCAGTGCTTCCTGGAGTACAAAGTGATCACCTTTATTGATGCAGCATGTGTCACTCCACGCCCAATTGAACCCAGCCTCCCAGACAATCTTGCAAAATGTTTGGAGTTTCTTGTGAGTGGGCGAGTCCTCGAGATTATACACGACAACATTGACAACCTTGTCAAACAGTGGCTCGTTGTCCTCCCACTTGTGGGAAAAAGTTGCATATTGGTAATACTGCGCAACTTCGCATTCAATACGAGCATGATCAATTTCCATCGTTGTGGAGGAGGTCAATTCTGCAAAGATAGGCTGTGATTCGAATGAGAGCACCTGGGCATGCTTGTTGAACAGACGACCCGATTGGGTGTTGATAAGTTGTGGTGGCAAACCATCGACAGCCTTCTTGACCGCCACACGAATTGCCTTTCTTGTTTCTGCTGGCCTGATGTATCGACTGGAGTGGCCTATGGAACAGGATTAATAGCTAAAGTGTGTGGTCCTAATACCACTGACTTTGGATTTCTGGATTGGATGATTGTGACATTGTGAAGAGCATGGTCTCATATGCATCAATTGCATCATTGTGATGACCTGCGCCATGTAGAGCCGCATACTTTCTTTCGTAACCCAAGAAAGACGTTGGATCAAGCTCGATTACCTGTGAAGTCTGCGTTAGCGCGTCGGAATTTGGACACTGCCAAAATACCACTTTATTCGCATCATTTAATGCACTCTTCCACGAGCGGATCACCATGTATGCTCCGCTTCGCTTCAAAAGCAGGTCACGGTTGGAAGGATCCAGTAAGAGTGCGGCCGAATATTCAGAGATGGCCTTGTCATACTGATGAGCCTTTGTCGCAATGTCCCCATGTTCGTGTAGCTGTTGAACACATCGTGATCGAAAGTCTAGCAAATGGAAACGAGGATCCGTTGTGGAAATCAAGCGAGTAAAGCAAAAGCCTACCAGAGATCCAAGTGGGGGCAGATTCTATCTCTTCAGGAAGGGTATTTATGGTCATGAGGAGAGCCTCGCTAGCCTCTTTTATGCGACCCGCCGCATAGAATGCTTCACATAGATATTGCCGAAGGGTGATTCCAAGACCGTCAAACTTCCATCCGGATACCTACCATAAACGGTTGAACAATTGCAAAGCGTCGCAATACGTTGGATGAGACATTACCAATGATACTATCAAGGGTGGTGGTTGGGCATTGTTATCAAGTTGAGCTTCCACACTTTGGAATGACTCTATCGCACGATCATAGTCGCCGTTGTCCATGTGCTGATTTCCAATCAAAATGCACATGTGTGTCTATTGGGCAGATCAATAAATGGCATAACCACATGAAATCATGCACGGACCTTGACGAGACAAAATGGCGATTTTTCACCGGCAACTTTGATTAGATCGTCGACGCGGCCGATGGCGTCATCATGTTCTCCAGCCATGAAGAGGACAACGGCCTACGGAGGATGATGTGGGACTCAGTTAACAGAGCACGAAGATACAAAAAAACAAACCTTGACGAGCAGAAGTTCCGCGGTGTGGGTTGCATGACAAAGCTGGAACGCAATGTCACATGCTCGATAAGCCTCGAGCATTTTGCCCTTGCTGACAAGGGCCACAAATTTTGCAATGTATCCGGCGAGCGACACTTGATTCTTGATGGACTAGATGGTGTTTGCAGCACATATATGAGAGAAACAGCACGCACCTCTTCAGCATCCACAATTGCAGAGTCCACCAGTCTCAGACGTGTTCTAACGAGAGCGCGACTTGCGAGTACGTTATGAATTGTCGCTTGGGGCCCCGTGATTGCAGTGGAAAGTAGCGACTCCGCATGGGCGAGTTGATTGTCCGTCCATGAGGCAAGTACTGCATAGTCAATGGGAAAGCCTGGGTCTTGGGAAACAGCTGGCGAAAATAAGTCCTTGCAGTCGATAAGTGTCATTTTCAACACAGTACAATCAACATATATGGAACTCACGACGGTGCCCAACAGAGGAGCAATTTCGAGTCTCTCGTATGTAGCAATTGCAAGATATTGGCCATCCAAAGAGAGGGCGATTGAGCAAATGTCGCAATATTGTTGGGTGTGAAAGAGCCGGGCGTGAGTCAAAGAATTCCAGAAAGTGATGAAATCCGATGAAGAGTATGTGATGATTTTCCCTCGTCCAGCAAGGGCAACGCACGAGAATGTCCCAGTATCATGGACAGGCCATTCTGAGACTACTGAGCCGACAGACGCATCAAACTGCTTGATTGTTCCGTCGGATACGACAAGGAGACGGTTGTCGAGCCAGAGAAGACCAGCGTTAAAAAGCGGGACCACCTTGACCGTAATATCCACGAGCATTCTGCCACTGCTGTCCCAGACTCGAACAGACTTTTCGGTGGCTGTCGCAATTCGGTCACCATCCGGTGAGTACTTCGCTGCGGCCACTTCCCAGTGGCAGTCGATAGTCAATGCTCGTTTTTGAGTTGCGAGGTCCCAGGCAATCGTGTAGCAACCCGGTGATGCAAGCAGTCGAGAGGAATCCGGCGAGAAATCGACGGCATGAGTGGTGAAGGTGCCTACCTTGTCTACAAAGACCTGTTTGAATGTCTTTGCGTCCCAAACCAACACATCGCCAAAGAATGTCCCTGCGGCGATGTACCTGCCGTCCTTTGAGATAGCGATGGAGTGGATCGACGCATCCGTTTCCATCGTCGCGATTCGCTTTCCGTCTTGCGCTCGCCATACGCAAATACATTTGCCACCACCACCGACAAGACGTGTGCCGCTTGGTGTAAACGCGGCCACTACCATTAATGCTTGAAAGTTAGCCTCAGGCTCGCTCTCGATGACCGGCGGAATATCTGGTCAAACGTTTTAACACAAACGCAGTTTCATCATACCAGTACGTACAAATCGACGACTTGGACATCACTGATGCTGGATGAAGGTACACGAGGTCACCCTTCAAAAATACCATGGTCGCAGTGCCTCCTTGTTTGTAAGGCTGTGCCGTCAACAACCCAATAAACCTCAAGTGACTTTATATGTTGGATCTCTGCCTTGTCGTGAAAATTGACATCCTCGCCCCGCGTTCGCTCTAGTCCATGCCTGTGAGTCTTACCCATCTCTCATTTCCCTCCCTCTCCTAATGCACTTGACATGCTTCCACATTCATTGACCATGGTCACTGTTTCGCTCGCCCTTCCCGCTTCACATTCAACCGCTCTTGTCTTCCTTTTACCATCTACCCCTGTGCATCCGCATGGACATGGACATTGCCACTTCCACCGACTCACGACAATGGTGGCATTAATAACATGATCGCCACAGTGATCATTACGCTTCGTCAATTGCCCTAGTCCTTCTTAGCCCACACTTTACATAGGCGTTTCCCTCACCTAGATGTGGACAACGTGACAAGTGTGCGCTATTTCGGTTGTCAGATGCTGGTGCAGGAGTCCAGGCGGGGGGGTCCACTCATCAGACAAGGGTACTGGCGGTACGCGTGTGCGCACGGAAACCCTGCGGGATGGTAAGACTCGCAAAGTTTGAAATAGGTGCTGCCTTGCGTGGCCTTGATAATTCCAGCAAGCTCTCGGTGAAGCAGTTCGATGGTCGACCAAGGTAAGTTGCTATCTAAAATAACACACCCTAACTCGTCCACGCGACATGACATGGAACGATGATATCCACCACACTGGTGGCTAGGCTGGGAGACATCGAACTGCAAACCATCACCTCCGTGACCATGCAGTCGACAAGAAAACCAATTCCAATCTATTGGCCCACTTTGGTCTGTTCGTCACCGTGTCTTCACATCCGAACCAAACTCCATCCTGTAGCACGCACTTTTTTGTAGCCTCTATTGTGGTACGGTAATTGCACATTAGCTTAACGTTCATTCCAAGTCCCCCGTGCATGTATCTCCGGCGACGGCCTACCAGTAACTAGATAGGACCTAGATTGTCCCGAAGTACTCGTTCACTAGCGCCTCCTTTGGTTGTTTGAGTAGCACGTCCTCTGTCTCTTCCCTCGTCAGACGCGAGGAGGGTCTCAGCCATTAGAAACGGTATGAATATCGCCATTAGTTACTAGGCATTGGCACGCATCGTGCCTTGTCTGGCAGACGATGGGACAAGCGTCCCGTTCATCTTGGACTGCCTGGCATTCTCGTCGGTCCATCGCAACATCTTCCACTTTCCGCTTCCTGTCGAAGACGTATCCAATAACCCCCCACCGATTTGCGCGGTACATCCGGCATCGAACACTCTTCAACGCCAAGTACTGCCCAGGTACGCGCGTGGATCGTGTTCCAGTCTGCTCCAGTCGTTCCACGTTCGTACACGAGCAGGTCATCGTTCTCGTCCGCATCCCCAAAGTACGCCAGCCCTTGGTGCACAACCTTTTTAAAATGCACACAGCGCTCCGTTCTCCTCTTTTTCATCCTGTTTAGAGCTCTGAAACGATTTGCGGATACTGGAAAGATCTTCAGTGCGGCCAAAAGTATCCGCATGCATGAGTATGGGGAACGTGGAGAGGAGGAGGACATATTTGTAATCCTTGGTACCTGTGACCTTGCCATTGTCGTCCAGCGTGGGTATGCTCTTGCGACAGTTTTACCCACCGAGGGGTATGACCTGGTTCTCCCAACGTCGTTTTTTCGCGCAAGCTAGTTGGTTGGTGTCGTTGGACCTGGTAGTCCGTCAAGTCGGCTGTCAGGGTCGTCAGCATGGGCGGCCAAGCAGGACGAGGGAGGGACAGTCTTGAATTTTGGACGCCTTGCAACCGATTTCGCGCAGGATGTCGCCACGCCAGCATTCATTGAACGCACCCGCGCACTGTACTCTTACACACATCCGCCATTTTCCGGTATCTGGACTGTGCGGGTGCCCGGCCCAAGCTCGGCAGCCTGCGCCTCGCGAAAACGATAGAATAGACTGGACTTTTCTTCATTACAGGTCAGACATGCAGCCGTGAGTGGTGTCGTGTGTACGCTGTTGGGCATACCATGGTGGCGGTGGTGGTGGTATGTGATCAAGTCAGGTTGGGCAATACCCCTTCAACCGATGCCCCAACGTTCAGAATGAGACGTGTGCAAAGAACAAGCACACTTTGCCAACGTCTTCACGACGCTCCAGCAATACGTCTCTACTCTGTCTGTACTCTTTCTGACGTCGTACTGTGCACTGACCACACGTAGCTTGTCGCCAACAGCTGCCGGCATAAGGACCTCTACTCGCTCGCGCAGGACGACCAGCCGGTCGGCTACCGCACAAGCTCCAGGAGATTGACGATGCCATCCCCGCCAACCCCCGCTTTCTCTAACAGATTTTCGCCCATCCCGAGTTCTTTGGGCACGGTGTCGATGCCACACCTGCATCCAAGGATGGACCAGTACGAGCCCACCGACTCGGAGCTCGACGTGACTGTATCACGAATTTTCCTAGCTACCAACAAATGGAACCAAGTGAGCGCATTCAGTGATTGTTCTCTGGAATTGCACGCTTACTATTACCAGGGTATCATCGAAAGTACCTCTCGCTGGGCATCCTCGCCGCACTCAACCCAGACAAAACGCCCTCCGAAAAGATTCCATGCAGATCCCGACGTCAAGTGGGCACCCCTCCACATCTGTCATCAGTGCCGCCTTGACCGAATCCAGTTCGTCTACCGCCGCCTCGGCAGTCCGGGGATTAGGGCAGCTCGTCCACCACAGATATGGCGACCTCTGAAGTGATACTTAGCTGACGTAGGTGTGACAGACCGTGTATGCGTTTGATACCATGGAAGCATGCGACCAAACACGCCTCAACGAGATGGTCAACATTCGCCCATTTCTTGAAGATGCAAGGCGATGAGTAAGTCGTGTACACTACATTCCGTGGTACGGCGACCTGGACCATCACTCACATAGGGGCTAGCGTGCTTAAGCAGGAAAGGGAAAACTGGTAGTCACACCTGGATTGAATCGAGGGGATGATCGGCAGGATGGCGTCCCCGTCGTTCAGAAGGATGCCCACCGCAAAGGCGCCGCGGAAACATAGGTGATAGCATACGGCTGTGAGACGGCATGTCCATTCTCTGTACTTCAAATGTTATTCTGGAGTGCACCCTGCCTGCATCGCCCACCCTCAAAGGTCCTAGTCTTGCTCGACATGGTACTCCACACTTTATTTGCACAGACAGTAAGGGTAATGTCCATGACAGACTTTTGTAATGCTCACGGCGCTTGATTCTCCTCTACATCCTGTTCACAGCTCTAAAATAGTTCGCGGAAGCCGGGAAGATCTTTGGCATGGCCGAAGTATCTGCGTGGGTGAGTATGACAAATGGGGAAGGGAGAACGACATGCCTGTAATCCTTGGTACCCGCGACCTTCTTGCCATCGTCATCCAACAAATCCAACAGGTGAGAAATGGCATGCAAGGATGGCTCGAGATGACTCACTGATGTGTCTTGGGCATGAGCTGGATATGGTGCACGCTCGCCGGGATGCAGTTGCGAACGGGAATAAAGTCTGTGTCCCGGATGGCATTCAGGCCAGTGCAGCTAGATGGCGATGCACTCACCTCCCACGCGATGTGCGAGCGGTATCGAGTACGAGCTGTTCGACGTCACTACCATGGCGGTGGTGGTACATATATGATCAGGCTGAGTTTCGCCGCGTCCCTTACCGATGTCCCCAGTTTTCAGTCCTAGCCGAATGTGACTGTAATACGGGGAGAAAAAGGGATGTATTTACTAAAGCAATACAGTGGGATGCTGTGCGACTATCAATAGGGATAGGAAGGCGTGAAGGAATGTCCAGAGCACAGACCCGGGATCTGCCGAGTCGATACGAGCTGCGAGCGAGGGTGGGACCGCCTCGCAAGGCAGCCAGGGCAGGCGGGCGAGCGCCCGAGACCGAGGGGCATGAGCTGCGAGGTGCCATAGTGAGGCACAAACAGAGGAGAGGACGAGGCGCGGAAGATTGCCGAACACGTGCCCTGCTCCGAGTTGAAGCGGATCGAGAAGTCTGTGCGTACATAAGCGGTAAGCGCCAATTTCAATGAGGTTCCTCTCTGAACTTAACATGGAAACACGAATGAATGCGACCATTAATGCATGCTAAGTCTTACCAGAGTATCACCGAACGGCTCGCATAGTTCATCCTTCGCTCGACATCCTCGCCGCACTCAACCCATAAACGATGCGGTCAAGCATGTATCCCCCACATTTGTCTTCAGCGCCTCGGCAGCTCAGCGAACATGGGAGCTCGTCCACCTCAGATATGACAATCTTTGAAGTAACGCTCAACTGACGTAGGGACGACAGGCGGTGTATCCGTTTACGTTGGAAGCATGCGAGCACTAAACATGCCGCACGACATGGTCGACATTCACCCGCCATTTTCCGAAGCTGCGAGGGGATGCGTCATGTACACTGCGTCCCGGACTCTTGAGCATGGTCAAGCCAGAAGGGAAAACTGGCGACTACACCCGGGTTGAATCAAGGTATGTAACAAACAGCAGCATGGCATTCCCATCGTCGAGGACTTGGATACCGACTGCAAGTGTGTCATGGTAACACAGGTGGTAGCGTACGGTGAGACGGCGTGTGCATTATCTGCACACTGGGTATCATTCTAAAATGCACCTTGCCTGCAGCACCCGCTTCCAAGGGTCCCAGTCTTGCTCAGCGTGGTGCTGCACCTCACGCTTTCTTGCTGCACATACTGTAAGGGTATCGTCCGCGACAAGGAGACCAAGAGAGAGGTCGTACCGATCTCCATCAGGTAGTCCGCCAAACAAAGTATCAGGTTCAAAAATCTGATAAACACTTTGACACTATTCCTCGGTTAGATTAAACACGGAACGACATCCCGCACCGGCGTGCATGATTCAAGGATGGATGGGTTTGCAAGGTGGAAACCAAGGATCAAAAAACTAAGCGTAAATAGTAACGAGCGACTATACATAACGAATGGCTCGGAAGAGCGTGTGGTTCAACCATCAGAGTACATCTAACACCCGTGCACTCTGGGTCAACACCTTCATGATCTCCGGGGTCAGTTCCTCCACCTGACCGGTAATCAACGACTCGGATGCAACTCTCCTGTATTCTTCCACATTCTGACGTGTCTTGGTAAGTAAGAGCGCTCCGAACGGTTGTCTGAGTCGAAAAACAAAAGCCGACACGCGCATCTCTTTTTCCGCGGGTGATATGGGGGAGGGGGGCAGAAGCAATTCGTCATCTTCATCAAACGATGATGATTCACTTTCCTCGGGGGATGTCGACTCAGAGACCCCTGAATCCGTGTTTTCTGGCTGCATCTTGGTCCCAATAGGCTTGCGGTCGAGGAGAAAGTCGATCCAGGGATGAACAAGGTAGAGAGGGCCAAGTAAGGAAAGATCCTCTGTGGTCTTAAGTTCTACAATCCCAAGTGCTATCGTTCGAGCACGGAATACACGTTCTGATCCTCTTCGGGAAACTGCTACACGTCCAAGTCTGAAAGTGAGGCATGGAAGTCTCATCCGCTGTCCTGAGAATGATGATACAGGGAGGTCATTCAGCCGGTCGTGCAACCTGATGGCCAAAGTCATGCTGAGCGAAGAATCATGTAATCCAGAATCGACAGAGTGTATCGCTGTAGTGGTGCCAGTGAGAGCTAACGGGACGTGGGTCGTTGGAAGCTCATTGAAAACAGTAATATTAGTTGGGAGGCAGCTGTTAAAGCTTCCTGACCGCCCTGTCCATGCCAGGATGCTCGTGTCGCCCGAACTTGTAAGTAGCTGCGCCAACAGTCGCCCAAGAGCCTGGTCCCCCTCGCCATACGTGACTGGTAGAGAGATCCCGAATATCCCGAACAGAGAGTATGCCGCATCTTCAACCCGCGTTGTAGCCCGCGTTGATGCTAGGCGAAGCTTTTCCCGGATTGCCCCTAACCCAGGCCTGAGAGCCATCAATGCATGTGCAGAGACACCCGTCGCTTTCTCCATTTCAGCAATGATCTCTGGGGACTCCTTGTGGTTTGGAATCCCGAGATTCATGAATGGGGTCCAGTCCTGGGTATAGAATCGGACCACCTTTGACGCATGGTACTCCTGCAGTGTCCACCCACGCGTATTCCATATACTCTTTGTCAGATCCTCCCACTTCGACAACTGCTCCACGCCGAGAAGGAAGACGATCGTCAAGGCTGAGCCATGGTACCATTTGAACATGCTGACCAGCGCTTCCTGGAGTACGAAGTAGTCACCTTTATTGATACAGCACGTGTCACTCCATGCCCAATGCAATCCTGCTTCCCTCACAGTTTTGCAAAATGCTTGCAACTTCTGGTGACCTGGCAAGTCGTCAAGGTCGTAGACAACGATGTTGACAACCTTGTCGAACAGTGGCTCGTTGTCCTCCCACTTGTGAGAAAAAGTTGCATATTGGTAGTACTCCGTAACTTCACGTTCAATACGAGCATGGTCGATTTCCGTCGTTGTGGAAGAGATCAACTCTGCAAAGATGGACTGTGATTCAAATGAGAGAGCCTGGGCGGGCTTGTTGAGCAGATGGCCAGATTGGGTGTTAATGAGCTCTGGCGGCGAGCCATCGATAGCTCTCCTGACTGCCGCACGAATTTCCTCTTTCGTTTTTGCTGGTGTGATGTATCGACTGGACTGATCTATGGAACAAGATTAAAGGTTGAAGTATGGGGTCCCAACATCCACTGACTTTGGATTTCTGAATCGGGTGATTGTGACATTGTGAACAACATGATCTCATATGCACCTATTGCATCGTTATGAAGGCCTGCGCCCTGTAGAGCGGCATACTTCCTTTCGTAACCCAGGAAAGATGATGAATCAAGTTCAATTACCTGTAAAATTTGCATGAACACGACGGAACTTGAACGTTGGCGAAAATACGACTTTATTGGCATCACTCAATGCACTCTCCCATGAGTAGCCTGCCGCGTATGCTCTGCTTCGCTTCACAAGGAGGTCTTGTGGGTTGGAAGGATCCAGCAAGAGTGCGACCGAATATTCATCAATGGCTTTGTTATACTGATGAGCCTTCATTGCGATGTCACCGTATTCGTCCAGTTGCTCAACACATTTTGATCGAAAGTCTAATGAGTGGCGATGAGCATCCCTTTCGAAGATCAAACGAGTGAAAAAAAGGCCTACCGGAGATCCATGTGGTGGCAGATTCCATCCCCCCAGGAAGATTATCCACAGTCTTGAGGAGTATTTTGCTAGCCTCTTGTATGCGACCTGCTGCGTAGAATGCTTCACACAAACGTTGCAAAACGGTGATTCGCAGATTGTTAAACTTCCATCCGGATACCTACCATTAGCGGTTGAATAACTTCGACGCTTTGCAATACATCGAATGAGACATTACCAGGGATACAACCAAAGGTGGTCGTTGGGCATCATCATCAAGTTGAGCTTCCGCACGTTGAAATAACTCTATCGCATGATCATAGTTACCGCTACTCATATGTTGATTCCCAATAAAGATGTACATGCATGTCTGTCGGGCAGATTAATGATGACATAACCACACGAAATCATGCACAGGCCTTGACGAGGCAAAATGGGGAGTTGACACCGGTGGCTTTGATTAGGTCGTCAATGCGTTCGATGGCGTCATCATGTTCTCCAGCCACGAAAAGGACAACAGCCTAAGAAGGATGACGTGGAACTCAACTAACGGAGCGCGAGGATACAAGACACCAACCTTGATGAGCAGAACCTCCGTAGTTTGTGTCGGATGACAAAGGTGGAGTGCAATGTCGCATGCTCGAAAAGCCTCGAATATTTTTCCCTTGCCAATGAGGGCCACGAATTTTGCAATGTAGCCGATGGAAGAAGGTTGAATCCTGATGGACTAGATGATGTTTGTAGTGCATATGTGGGAGAAAAACAGTACGTACATGTTCGGCATCTACGATTGCAGAGCCCGCCTTTCCCAAACGTGTCCTAACGAGAGCACGACTTGCGAATACATGATGGGTTGTCCTATGGGACTCCATGATCGCAGTGGTGAGTAAAGTCTCTGCGTAGGCAAGTTGGTTGTCCTTCCATGCATCAAGCACCATGTAGTTGATGTGAAAGCCTAGGTCTTGAAGTATGGGACGGAAAATAGCTGGCGAGAGTGAGTCCTTGCAGTTGACGAGCGTAGTTTTTAATATAGCACAATCAACATATATGAAACTCACGATGGTGCCCGATAGATGAATGATATTGATGCCTTCTCCTGTGGCGATTGCGAGGTGTTGGTCGTCCAAAGCGAACGCAATTGAGTGAATGTAGCAAGATTGTTTGATGTGAAAGAGTTGGCTGTGAGTCGAAGAGTCCCAGAGAGTGATGAAATCTGATGAAGAGTATCCGACCATTTTCCCTCGTCCAGCGAGGGCAATGCACGAGGATAGGCCGGCATGAAGGACAGGCCATTTCGAGACTGCTGAGCCGGTAGACGCATCGAATCCCTTGATTGTTTTGTTGGATACGATGAGGAGAGAGTTATCGAACCAGAGAAGACCAGTGTTGCGTTGCGGGACAACATCGACCGTAATGTTGATGAGCAATCTGCCATCGTTGCTGTCCCAGACTTGAACAGACCCTTTATAAGTGGCTGTCGCAATTCGGTCGCCTTCCGGTGAGTACTTCGCCGCAAACACACGACTGTGGCAGTCGACAGTCAATACCCGTTTTCGAGCTGCGATCTCCCAGACAATCGTGGAGCGATACGATGATGCAACCAGTCGAGAGGAATCCGGCGAGAAGTCGACGCAACGAAAGGCAAAGGACTCTTTCTCCGCAAAAACCTGTTCGTGTGTCTTTACATCCCAAACCAACACATCGCCCATGTCTGTCCCTGCGGCGATGTACTTGCCGTCCTTTGAGAGAGCTAAAGACATGAGCTCATTCGTTTTCATCATCGCGATTTGCGTGCCGTCTTGTACTCGCCATATACAAACACGATCGCCGCCACTACCGACAAGATGTTCGCCGTCTGGTGTAAATGCTACTAGTGCCTGTGCCACTTCGAAGTCGCCCACAGGCTCGATTCTGATGACTGGCGAGATATCTGGTCGAATATTTAACACAAACACAATCCCATCATACCAGCACGCACCAATTAACGAGATGGACATTGCTGACTATGGCCCAAGGAGGCCCGGACCATTCAAAAATATCACGGCTGTGCCGCTTTGCTGTAAGGCTGTGCATTACATAAACAATCCAATGCCATAAGGTTGGATCTCTGCTCATCGTGAAAATTGACCATTTACGCCCTCGCCCCGCGTTCGCTCGGGTCCGTACCCAGTGCGAGTCTCGTCCATCTTTCATTAATCATTGCCCTCCTTCTCCCAATGCACTTGGCATGCCTGCGTTCATTGTCATAGTTGTTTTCCCGCCCTCCTCGCTTCACGTCCACCCGCTCTTGTCTTCCTTTTACCATCTACCCCTGCGTCGGCATGGCCATAGACGTTGCCACTTCCACCGACTCACGACAATGGCGGCGTTAACAACACGATCGTCACGTTCGCGCAGTGATCATTATGCTTCGTTATTCGCCCTAGTCCTGCCTAGCCCACACTTTGCATGGGCGTTCGCCTTGCCTGTTGAACATGCTACGACACAACAAGTGCGTGCTATTGCAGTTGGAGTCAGATGCTGTTGCAGGAGTCCAGGCGGGCAGGTCCACTCATCAGACAAGGGTGCTGGCGGTACGCGTGTGCGCACAGGAACAATACAGACCAGACGTGGGACGGTAAGACTTACAGTTCGAAACAAGTGCCACCTACTGTGGCCTTGATAATACCTTGTCGACAAGCTGCTGATGAAATGCTTCGATGGTTGACCAAAGTGAGTGAGTTGCTATTTAAAATAAACCTATCTTCGGACAGGACAGTGCTGAGTGTATCGATGTCCCATCCTTGTGTCCCCCCAACTCATTATGCAACCCGACGTGGAACGATGCTATCTACCACACTGGCGATTAGGCCGAGAGACAGCGAACTGCCAATCGTCGCCTCTGCGACCATGCACTCATCTACCAGAGTGGGGATTCATGGAGTCGACAGAAAAACCAATCCCGAACGACAGACCTACCTCTGTCTGTTTGCTGGCGTATCTTTGCGTCTGAGTCAAACCGCATCCTGCAGCACACGTTTTTACTTGTAACCTCCCTATCATGGTACAGCGATTGTACAATAATTGGTTTAATATTCAATTGCAATTCCCCCAAACCCCATGCATGTATGTCCGACACCAAGTCTTACGCTCGTTCGCCAGTACCCCATTTTGTAGTTTGAGTAGTACATCCTCCATCTCTTGCTCCGTTGGCATCTTGTGCAGGTAGAGGCCCTTAGACATGAAAAAAAGGTATGAATGATGCCGTTAGTTAGACGTTAGCATGCGACGTATCTTGTCTAGCAGACGATGGAGCAAGTGTCTCATCCATCCTGGACCGCCCGACATCCTACTCAGCCATCTCGACATCTCCCTCCACCTTCCGCTTCTCCCGGCTACCCGTCGAGGACTTGTCCGACGACCCCACCACCGATCTGCGCACCACGTCCGGCATCGAATACTCTTCCGCGCCGAGTACTGCCCAGATGCGTGTATGGGCCACATACCGGTGCGCCTCAAGTGGTTCAAACTCGTATGTAAGCAGGTCGTGGTTTTCGTCTGTCCCTGAAATATGCCAACCCCCGGTGCATACACTCTTTATAATGTGCACAGCGCTTCGTTCTCTTCCTCCTCCTGTAGTATGCGGCTTTGAATCAGTTTGCAGAAGTCGAGAAGATCTTTGGCGCGGCCAAAGCATCTGCATGAGTGAGTGTGGCGAGCAAGGAGAGAGGGAAGAACATACGCACAACCCTTGGTACCCGGGATCCTCTCGCCATTGTCGTCCAGCATATCTACGTTCCAGCGATAGTTGGCCCTGCCGAGGATGATGACCTAGTTCCCCCAATGTCATTTTTCGCACAAGAGCTTGTGGATGTCGTTATCGGACCCATAAGATCGTCAAGCGGGCTGTCGGTGTCATCAGCATTGAAGGTCGAAGGGGGCGAGGGACCAAAGGTCTTGAATCTTGGACCCCTTGCGATTGATTTCGCGCAGGATTTCGCCACGCTAGCGTTAGCACGTACTCTCGCCATGTTGATCTGTCTGCTCTAGTGCCCTGCCCGAGCTTGGCGTCTTATGCCTGGCAGAAACAGTAGAGTATCGACTATATCTTTTCTTCGTTACGGAGGGAGAGGCCACCAGAGTCGCTTGAAGTGTTGGTTACCAGATGCATCCGACCCCGAGGTCGAGCGTATGTTGTCATGGATACATGTCTGCAGTATTGTGACGGTGGTGGAACCATCACTCATTGGCCAACAGGCATAGACGAATATATCTGCTTGTCAAGGCTCCTGGTATGTCTCGTGCAATGCGGCCCATGGGCCAAACGAAGAACCACGCACCGTTTGTCTATTCGCAGCGCACCATATAGCATCAACTGAGGGAGTATGACCATATTTGTGGTCCTGGAACATGTCAGGATGACAGATCTGAGGGGCGACGCATTTCATAATACAATCGATGCAGATATATGAACCTAAATGCGTTCTGAAGCACGTCAGGTGAAATCGTAGTGGAGTAGCAGGTCATTCACCGCCTTCCGATTCGCCCACTGTTACACTCCTGTCATAGTACGTGAACAGTGAGATTCGGGAGCAAGGAGGGAGTGGGAAAGTTGCATCTTAGTTTTTTTTATCGAAAAGTAGTCGACACGGAAATTTTCATACCCTCGATCCCCTGTCTAGGATCAGAATGGTCTGACCGTCCCCAACCAATAAACTGAGTCCCTTATCGAACATTCCAAAACCTTCTGAGACGGTGGTGCTTGAGCTTGCACATATAGGAGGTATAAAGTAGCGCCTGCACGTGTAAATAGAGGTATTGCGCGCTGGTCAACGAGAAATATGACTCAAAGCCCATCCTGGAACGATGAATCGGATCCCGGGGCATGGAAAAAGCACATGCGTTGTGGAAAGGCCATTAGGTCTGTGCGGTGATGCGCTCACCTCCCACACGATGTCGAATGCTTCGCAAAGGGTGGACTCGGCCATGGTTGCTGACGTGCAGCTGTGAGCGATGTTGTATGTGCTGTTGGTTGGGGATACCATGGTGGGGGTGGTATATGGCGGTCAAGCCGAATTTGGCCACGCCTAAGCTTACCGATGCCCCGGTTGTCAGTCTTAGGATGTCGCCGTGCAGCACGCGTAGTGAAACACGCACAGAAGAGAGGGTGCTGTGACGTAGTATCAAGTACATACATACTCAGTGGTAAGATGAAAGCGTCATTGTCAGGTACTAAAACGACAACCCGTGCCAGCATGCATGATTCGAGGACAGGTGTGCTTGCAAGTCGGAAACCGAGGATCGAATGATGAAGCATGAATAACAAGCGACGTATATAACAAACAACTTTAGGGAGTGTGGTTTGACCATCAGAGCACATCTAGCACCCTTGCACTGTGGATCAATACCCTCAAGGTCTCTGGGGTCAGCTCCTTCACCCGAACGGTGATCAACGACTCGGATGCGGCTCTCCGGTATTCTTCCACGTTCTGACGCGTCTGGGTAAGTAACAGCGCCCCAAACGGCTGTCTAAGTCGAGAAACAAAAGCCAACACGCGCGCCTCTTGCTCCTCGGGTGATACTGGGGAGGGGGGTAGAAGCAACTCGTCTGCGTCAAACAACGATGCTTCACTTTCCACGGAAGATATCGACTCGGATAGCCCTGAACCTGCATCTTCTGGCTGTGTCTGTGAAATGGTCCCAATTGGCTTGCGATCGAGTAGAAAGTCGATCCAAGGATGAACAAGGAATAGGGGGCCGAGTGAGGAGAGATCCTCCATGGTCCGAAGTTCCACAACTCCAAGCGCTATCGTCCGAGCACGGAATGTTCGTTTAGATCCTTTTCGGGAAACCGCTACAGGTCCAAGTTTGAAAGCAAGGCATGGGAGTTTCATCCGCTGTCCTAAGAACAATGGTACAGCAAGGCCATCCAGCCGGTCATGCAGCCTGATAGCCAAAGTTATGTCGATCAAAGAAGCGTCATGTAATCTAGACCCGACAGAGCGTATCGCTATAGTGCTGCCAGTGAGAGCTAGCGGAACGTGGGTAGTTGGAAGCTCCTTGAAAACAGTGATACTAGTCGGGAGGCAGCTGTTAAAGCTTCCTGACCTCCCTGTCCATGCGAGGATACTCGTGTCGCCCGAACTCGTAAGTAGCTGTGCCAACAGTCGCCCGAGAGCCTGGTCACCCTCACCATATGTAACTGGTAGAGACATCCCAAATATCCCGAGCAGTGAGTAAGCCGCATCCTCAACTCGCGTCGTATCCCGAGTCGACGCTAGGCGAAGCTTTTCCCGGATCGCCCCTAACCCAGGGCGGAGGCCCATCAATGCACGTGCAGAGACACCCGTCGCTTTCTCCATTTCTGCAATGATCTCCGGGGACTCCTTGTGGTTGGGAATCTCGAGATTCATGAATGGGGTCCATTCCTGGGTATAGAATCGGACCACTTTTGATGCATGGTACTCCTGCAGTGTCCACGCTCGCGTATTCCATATACTCTTTGTCAGGTCCTCCCACTCTGACAGCCGCTCAACGCCAAGAAGGAAGACAATCGTCAAGGCTGAGCCGTGGTACCATTTGAACATGCTGACCAGTGCTTCCTGGAGTACAAAGTGATCACCTTTATTGATGCAGCATGTGTCACTCCACGCCCAATTGAACCCAGCCTCCCAGACAATCTTGCAAAATGTTTGGAGTTTCTTGTGAGTGGGCGAGTCCTCGAGATTATACACGACAACATTGACAACCTTGTCAAACAGTGGCTCGTTGTCCTCCCATTTGTGAGAAAAAGTTGCATATTGGTAGTATCCCGTGACTTCACGTTTGATACGAGCATGATCGATTTCTATCGTTGTGGAGGAGACCAACTCTGCAAAGATAGGCTGCGATTCGAACGAGAGCGCTCGAGAGGATTTGTTGAACAAATGGCCAGATTGGGTATTGATAAGTACTGGTGGTGAGTCATCGATGGCCTTCTTGACAGCCGCACGAATTGCCATTTTTGTTTCCGCTGGCGTGATATATCGACCGGACCAGCCTAAAGAACAAGATTAATAACTGAAGCACGGAGCTCTAACAGCTACTGACTTTGGATTTCTGGATCAGATGATTGTGATATCGTAAAAAGCATGGTCTCGTATGCATCAATTGCGTCGCTATGACGGCCTGTGCCATGTAGAGCCGCATACTTCCTTTCATAACCCATGAAAAATGATGGATCAAGTTCGATCGCCTGTAAAGTCTGCGTTAGCACGAGGATAACTTGAATGTTGACGAAAATACGACTTTGTTCGCATCATTCAACGCGCTCTCCCACGAGTGGCTTGCCGCGTACGCTCTGCTTCGCTTCACAAGTAGGTCATAGTTGGAAGGATCCAGTAGGAGTGCTGCCGAATATTCAGAGATGGCTTTGCCATACTGATGAGCCTCCATTGCGACGTCCCCATGTTCGTGTAGCTGTCGAACACGTTGGGTTCGAAAGTCTAGTGAATGGCGATCAACATTCATTTCAAGGATCAAGAAAGTAAAACGAAAGCCCACCAGAAACCCATGTGGCGACGGACTCCCTTTCTTCAGGAAGAATATTTATGGTCTCGAGAAGGGCCTCGCTAGCCTCCTTTATGCGACCTCCTGCATAGAATGCTTCGCACAGGCGTTGCCAAACGGTGATTCGGAGATCATCAAACTTCCATCCGGACACCTACCATGAATGGTTGAACAATTTTGACAGGCTGCAATACATTGGATGAGACATTACCAGCGACACTACCAAATGTGGTGGTTGGGCGTTGTCATCAAGTTGAGCTTCTGCACGTTGGAATGACTCTATCGCACGATCATAGTCGCCGTTGCTCATATGCTGATTTCCAATAAAAATGCACATGTATGTCTGTTGGGCAGATCAGCAATGGTATAACCCCAGGGATCATGCACAGGCCTTGACGAGGCAGAATGGCGAGTTGACGCCAGTGGCTTTGATTAGATCGTCGATGCGTTCGATGGCGTCATCATGTTCTCCAGCCATAAAAAGAACGACAGCCTGAGGAAGATGATGTAAGGCCCACGTAACGGAGCGAGAGGATACAAAACAAACCTTGACGAGCAGGAGTTCTGTGGTGTGGGTTGCATGACAAAGCCGGGAAGCAATATCGCATGCTCGAGAAGCCTCGAGCATTTTGCTCTTGCCGACTAGGGCCACGAATTTCGCAACGTAGCCGATGAAAGATGGTTGGATCTCGATGGACTAGAAGGTGTTGGCGGTGCATATGTAGGAGAAAAATAGAACGGACCTTTTCAGCGTCTACGATTGCAGAGTCTGCCCGCCCCAAACGCGCCCTAACTAGAGCGCGACTTGCGAGCACGTGATGGATTGTCCCTTGAGACTCCGTGATTGCAGTGGTGAGTAGCGTCTCCGCGCAGGCGAGTTGATCGTCCTTCCACGAATCAAGTACTGCGTAGTCGATGTGACAGCCTGGGTCTTGTAGTATGGGATGGGAACCGGCCGGCGAGAATAAGTCCTTGCAGTCGATAAGTGCCGCTTTAGCACAATACAATCAATATATATGTATGGAACTCACAACAGTGCCCGGCAGACGAACGATATCAAGTCTCTTGTCCGTAGCGATCGCAAGATATTTGGTGTCCAAGGAGAACGCGATTGAGTAGATGTCGCGACATTCTTGCGTGTGAAAGAGTTGGGTGTGAGTCGAAGAGTCCCAGAAAGTGATGAAATCTGACGAAGAGTATGCGATGATTTTCCCTCGTCCGGCAAGGGCAATGCACGATACCGGGCCTGTATGAAAAGCAGGCCATTCTGAGACTGCTGAACCGGTAGACGCATCGATTTGCTTGATTGTTTTGTTGGATACGACGAGGAGATGGTTGTCAAACCAGAGGAGACCGGTGTTATAATACGGGACCACCTTGACCGTAATGTTGACGAGCAATCTGCCATCACTGCTGTCCCAGACTTGAACAGACTTTGCAGTGGCTGTCGCAACTCTGTCGCCTTCTGGCGAGTACTTCGTTGCGGTTACGGTATCGTGGCAGTCGATAAACCATGTTCGTTTTCGAGTTGCGATGTCCCAGACAATGGTACGGCCATGCGGTGATGCGACCAGTCGAGAGGAATCCGGTGAGAAGTCGACGCAACGAGTAGTGAAGAAGAAGCCTTCCTTGTCTGCAAAGATCTGTTTGTATGTCTTTGCATCCCAAACCAACACATCGCCCATGTCTGTCCCCGCGGCGATGTACTTGCCATCATTTGAGATAGCGATAGAGTAGACTGACGCATCTGTTTTCATTGTCGCAACTTGCTTGCCACCTTGCACTCGCCATGCGCAAACTCGATTACTGCCACCACCGACAGCATGTTCGCCGTCTGGTGTAAACGCCACTACCTCTACTTTAAAGTTGGCCTCAGCCCTGACAACCGATGAAATATCTGGCGAATGTTTCAATACAAATGCAGCTTCATCATACTAGTACGCACCAATCAATGACATGGATATCGCTGATACTGGATCGAGTACACGAGGCCACCCTTCAAAAATATCACTGCCATGCCTCGTTGTCCGTAAGGCTGTGCGTGCAACAACCCAAAAAGCAGTAAGCAATCCGGCAGGTTGGATCCCTGCCTCAGCTTTCTGTCGTCATGAAGATTCGCCATTCATGTCCTCCCCCCGTGTTCGCTCGAGTCCATACCTGCGAGTCTCATCCGTGTCTCATTGCCCCCCTCCTCGCGATGCACCTGGCATTCCTGCTAGTGCATTCGTTGTGCATGGTGATTTTGCTCGCCCGTCCCGCTTCACATCCACTCACCCTCATCTTTCTCAGTTCCCATCTGACCCCTTGCGTTGGCATGGGCGTAGAAATACCCACTTCCGCCAAATCACGACAATTATGGCGACGACATCACGATGGTCACGTTGGCGCAGTGATCATTGCGTTGTCGTCAATCGCCCTAGTCCTCCCTAGCCCACGCATTACACTGGCGCTCCCCTTGCCTGAATGTGTTACGGCAGGACATGTGCGCCATTGCGGTTGCTGGATGCTGTTTCAGGATTGCAGGCGGGCACATACACTCATCACACAGACAAGGAGGCTCGTGGTACACGTGAGCGCACGGGAGACTCTGCAGACAGGCCCGTAGACGCACGACAGTAAGACTCCCAAAGTACGAAACAAGTGCCACCTAGTGTGGTCTTGGTAAATATCTCGCCAACAAGCTGGCGATGAATCGCTTCGATAGTTGACCCAAATGAGTTGCTATTTAAAATAGCATATCTTCGGATTCAGTGCTAAGTGCATCTAAACCCAGCTCTTGTGTCCCCCCAACTCGTCGACGTAACGCGGGACGATGAAATCTGTCACACTGGCGGTTAACTGCCACGGCCACCGCATGTAATGTCCACCGTGGGGCAAAGCCCCGAAGGACAATAAACGAGGATTTAAAAAAAACTGCCACGGCTTGCCTACCCTTTCCCCTGCCTCGCATCGAAGTGAGGCCCGAAAGAAGTTGGGTATGCCATAATCCAACTCAGTTTTCTGGCGTTTTCCACCTCCCGCAGCCAATTCCAAACGATAGACTTAGTACCTCAGCCCCTTCATTATCGTGTCTTCGCATCCGAACCAAACCGCATCCTGTAGCACACATTTTATTCGTACCCTCTGTACCACACTACAGTGATTGTACATTAGTTTGACATTCATTGCAATTCCTCCACGCATGTATGTCCGACGATAGCTCACCGGTGACTAGACAGACTCTAGACATCCCCGAAATACTCGTTTACCAGCGCATCCTTTAGTGGTTCCAGTAGAACTTCCTCTATCTCATACCTCGTCGGCATCTTGGGTGGGCGGTGGCCCTCAGCCATGATCAGCAGTCGTATGAATATCGCCGTCAGTGTCAAACATGGAGGGTCTTCGGAGGCTCAAGCTAGATCATTCTTCCTCCCAGACAGGCATATCATTGAACCCAGGTGCACAGTAGTAACCGCTTCTCACAAGGTGCCATGCCTGACAAGTACTGTACACCCTGACGACAGTTTTCCCAGACAATCCTGCCCAGAATATCGAGTAGTGTCAAGCACTCGCAAAGTGGTAAGATGAATCGTTGTGGTCAGACAATACGATATCCTGTGCCAGCGTGCATGATTCAAGGATAGATTGGTTCGAAAGCTGGAGACCGAAAATCCAAACACTACCGAGTGTGAACAACGAGTGACCGTGACAAACGACTTTTGGAGAACGTGTGGTTTAACCATCAGAGTACATCAAGCACCCGTACACTCTGGATCAACGCCTTCGTGATCTTCGAGGTCAGCTCCTCCACCTGAACGGTGATCAACGACTCGGGGGCAACTCTCCTGAATTCTTCCACGTTCTGACGTGTCTGCACAAGCAAGAGCGCCCCAAACGGCTGTCGAAGTCGAGAAACGAAAGGTGGCACGCACATCTCTTGGTCTGCGTGTGATACGGGGGAAGGGGGTGGAAGGGAATCGTCGTCTTCGTCAAATGATGATTCGTTTTCCACGGAGGACGTTGACCCGCGGACCTCTGAATCTGTGCCTTCTGACCGCGTCTGTGAAATGGTCCAAATAGGCTTGCGATCAAGTAGGAAGTCGATCCAAGGATGAACGAGGAATAGAGGACCAAGTGAGCAGAGATCCTCCGTGGCCCTTAGTTCCACAATCCCAAGCGCTATGGTTCGAGCACGGAATACACCTTCTGACCCTCCTTGGGAACCTGCTACGCGTCCGAGCTTGAAGGCGAGGCATGGAAGTCTCATCCGCTTTCCAGAGAACGATGGTACAGGAAGGTCATCTAGCCGGCTATGCAACCTGATGGCCAAAGTCATATCAACCAAAGAAGCATCATGTAATCCAGAAGCGACTGAGTGTACCGTTGTAGTGGTAGTAGTGGGAGCTGACGGAATGTGTGTAGTCGGAAGCTCCTTGAAAACTGTGCTACTGATCGGGAGGCAGCTATTAAAGCTTCCCGACCTCCCTATCCATGCCAGGATGCTCGCGTCACCCGAGCTCGTAAGTAGCTGTGCCAATAATCTTCCGAGGGCCTGGTGCCCCTCGTCACACGTGACTGGTGGAGAGATCCCGAATAGAGAGTATGCCATATCCTCAATTCACGTCGTACCCCGGGTTGATGCCATGTGGAGTGTTTCCCGGATGGCCCCTAACCCAGGGCGGAGACACATCAACGCATCTGCAGAGACACCCATCACTTCCTTCACTTCTGCAATGGTCTCCGGGGACTCCTTGTGATAGTAGTCAGCGACTTCACGTTCGACGCGAGCATAATCAATTTCCGTCGTTGTGGAGGAGATCAACTCTGCAAAGATGGGCTGCGATTCAAATGAAAGTGCCCGAGAGGACTTGTTGAGCAAATGGCTAGATTTGGTGTTGATCAGCTCTGGGGGCGAGCCATCGATAGCCCTCGCAACTGCCGCACGAATCGCCTTTTTCGTTTCTGCTGGCGTGATGTATCGGCTGGACTGGCCTATGGAAGTGGATTAATAGCTGAAGTATATAAGCCTAACATCCACTGACTTCGGATTTCCGGAACAGATGATTGTGATATCATGAAGAGCATCGTCTCGTATGCATCAATTGCATCATGGTGACGGCCCGCGCCATGTAGAGCTGCACGCTTCCTTTCGTAGGTAGCCTCCCTTACACGCCCTGCCGCATAGAATGCTTCACACAGACGTTGCCAAACAGTGCTACCAAGACTATCGAACTTCCATCCGGATACCTGCCATGAGCGGTTGAACACTCTCGACGCGTTGCAATATATCGGATTAGATATTACCAGCGATATTACCAAAGGTGGTGGTTGGGCGTTGTCATCAAGTTGAGCTGCTGCGCATTGGAATGACTCTATCGCACGATCATAGTCGCCGGTACTCATATGGTCATTTCCAATAAAAACATACATGTATGTCTGTTGGGCGGATCAATGACGGCATAACTGCATGTAATCGTGCACGGGCCTTGACGAGACAAAATGGAGAGCTGACGCCGGCAGCTTTGATTAGATTGCTGATACGTTCAATGGCGTCATCATGTTCTCCAGCCATGAAAAGAACTACTGCCTAAGGAAGATGTTTTGGGATTCGGTTAACGGAGCGCGAGGATACAAGAAACGTACCTTCACAAGCAGCAGCTCCGTGGTGTGGGTCGCATGAAAAAGTTGGAACGCAATGTCGCATGCTCGATAAGCCTCGAGCACTTTGCCCTTGCCAACAAGGGCGACGAATTTTGCAATGTAGCCGATGAAAGACGGTTGAATCTCAGTAGACTAGATAGTGTTGGCGGTGCATATATGGAGAAAAACAGGGCGCACCTCTTCGGCGTCCACAATTGCAAACTCCACCTGTCCCAAACGTGTCCCAACAAGAGCACGGCTTGCGAGTATATGGTGGTCTGTCTCTTGGGACTCCGAGATTGCGGTGGAGAGTAGTGTCTCCGCATGAGCGAGTTGATTGTTCGTTCACAAATAAAGTACTGCATAGTCGATGTGAAAGCCTGGATCTTGGAGCACGGGGCAGGAGGCAGCTGGCGAGAATAAGTCCTTGCGGTCGATAGGCGCCGTCTTAACATGGTAGAAACAACATATATGGAACTCACGATGGTGCCTGATAGACAAGCAATATCAAGTCCCATGTCTGTAGCGATTGCGAGACATTGGTCGTTCAGAGAGAACGCGATTGAGCAAATGTTGCTGTAAAAGAGTTCGGTGTGAGTTGAAGAGTCCCAGAAGGTGATGGAGTCTGATGAAGAGTATGCGATGATTTTCCCTTGTCCAGCAAGGGCAATACACGAGGACCAGTCGGTGTGAAGGACAGGCCACTCCGAGACTGTTGAGCCGATAGACACGTCGAATTCCTTGATTTTGTTGTCGGATACGAGGAGGAGATGGTTGTCGAACCAGAGAAGACCAGTGTTAAGACGCGGGATCACGTTGACCGTAATGTTGACGAGCAATCTGCCATCGCTGCCGTCCCAGACTTGGACAGACTCTTCAGTGGCTGTCGCAATTCGGTCGCCTGCTGGTGAGTACTGCACTGCGACCACGTGATCGTGACAGTCGATAGCCAATGCCCGTTTTCGAGCTGCGATGTCCCAGACGATCGTGGAGCAATGCGGTGATGCGACCAGTCGAGAGGAATCCGGCGAGAAATTGACAGCAAGAACCATGGAGGAGCCTTCCCTGTCTGCAAAGACCTGTTCGTATGTCGTTGCATCCCACACCAACACATCACCCATGTATGTCCCAGCGGCGATGTGCTTGCCGTCCTTTGAAATGGCGATAGAGTAGACCCACGCCTTCGTCTCCATCGTCGCGGTTTGCTTGCCG
>JBBPMV010000095.1:0-33420 GCA_038090495.1 Heimioporus retisporus | reverse complement strand
TGTCCGTTTATTCTTCTTCCTCTGCTTCCTCTCCACTCTCCATTTCCTCTCCATTACGCTCCAGACGTGTACAACCTACTTTCTTACCCACCTCCGCCGTCTACACTCTTTACACCGCCATCCTTGCCGATCCTACCCTCGTCCACGCCCTCGAGACCGACCCTCTCTATAACGAGGACGAAATCTCTCAGGAACTCGTACGCCTCTTCCTTGATGTTTCGAAAGTACAATCGTACCATTTTCAAGCTGCCCCTTCTGATCTTCCGGTGGCTTTTGGCCTCCCCCTCCATTCTCTGATTAACCGCCTCCCTGATCGTATTCTCTCTATCCTTCACCTCCATGGTTTTCACACTTTTGTTGAACGACTTGATCCCATTACTCTCTATCCTACCTTTCGACGCATTTACCTTTCTCTCCCTCACGATGCGCAGGATAGATACCTCAATTCCATTACTTCTATCCCCACCGTTACCTCTTCCTCCATCATCTCTGCTCCCTCTTCCCCCCCACCTTTGCCGATTGCCCCCCCCACCGATCCTACCTCCCTGCCACTTGCCTCTCGTCTCTCCTCCGTACGATTGATTCCCCACGATCGCGTCAACGATCCTCTCTTTCGAGCTGATGGTTTCATCGTCAACCAGCATGTCCTTTCTCTCAACCGAGACCATATCCAAATCTTCCAAAACCCGGCGGGATGTCATATCCTCTCCTCCGCAGTTCGAACCCTCACCTCCCCTGTAACTCGTCCTCCGGCAACCCCCTCTACCACTTGTTACCATTGCCACCGCTCTGGACATTATCGTGAGGACTGTTCCGAATACCGTTGCCCTTCCTGCCAGGTTTATGCTCCAGGACATCCTTCCACCATCTGTTTCACCATCCAGTGCTCCGCTTACTCTCGTTGGGGTCATTCTGATCGCTTTTGCCCTACTCGCACCTGTGCTCGTTGTGATGAGGCGGGACACATCTTCTCCGACTGCCCCTTTGAAAACTTCTCTCCCTCTCAGGCATTTGCAGCATCCTTCCCTGCTCCTCCGTTGGCAGATTCGGTTTAATCTTGAGGTCAGGGACTTCAAGGCTCGGAAGGGGGTAATGTTACGGTTATATGTTCTCTTCGTACTCTTGTTCTTTCCTATGCACATCATTTACTCATTCTTCTTTACTAACGCTTACGCGTTCTTTTGTTCTCTTCATTTCCGATGCTGCGCATCGTTTACTCATTCTTCTTTACTAATGCTTACGCGTTCTTTTGTTCTCTTCATTTCCGATGCTGCGCATCGTTTACTCATTCTTCTTTACTAACGCTTACGCGTCCTTTTGTTCCACATTGTTCTATGACATTCTACGCTTACGCGTCTCTGAGTATATAGTCCATTCGTCTACTACGATGTACTCTATTCTCGATCTGCGCAATCTAGCGTACTCTTGAGTCACTCTTAGTCTCTCAGTCCCTCAGTCCCTCAGTCCCTAGTCCGCCTCTTTGGCGTGGTCCTTCGTCCCTTCGTCCCTTCGAGCTGAGTTGTACCTCTTCGTGAGTGTCCTGCTCGTTGGTAAGTCTTCGACACAGTCTTGGTCTACTCGAGGTACGCCCTGCGTAACACATAGATTGCTTTTGTTATTGACAATACAAGTATAGACACACAAGAAAAGGAGGGTTATTGTATTGGGGTATGCCCTCCATTTAAAAATCCTTGCCAGGAATAGTGAAGGAGATCTGAGCCACAGTTTCTTCATTGTTGTTGTCATCCTCAACTTCTCTCAGTTGGGGAATTTCTTTGACTTTTCTAACCTTCTTCTCTGTGGTCTCCTTTGGCTTGGGATTATTGGAGGAGAAGGTGGGACATTCACCAGAAAGATGACCAGTTTTTCAGCATCAGAAGCATTGCCTTTCAGCAATGCAGCATTTTTGTTCTTCTGGGGTGAGTTTGCCAATCCTGATAGCATCAATGTCCATGGTGTCAGGATCTCTTGAAGTGTAAGAGGAGGAGGAGAATGAATGGTAGGTGGAGGAACTGGACTTGTTCCTTTTGGCAATGTCTTTTGCTTTTCCCCATTGAGTGAGGAAAGAAACTGCTTTAGAATTCCATTTGCTGATCTTGGTGGGGATAGTGTCCATAGACATGATGCATTGCATGAGGTGGATGGAGGAGGCAGTGGGAAAGTAGCCAATAAGGACATTCTCATCGATGATTTCATTAATCTGGACTTTGTTTTGGAATTCTGAAATGAATGAGGTGAGCTTGGGGATGCCAGCATTGCCTGCCATTCATTGGGTGGAGAGCCAGGTAATAGCTAAAGCTCATATGTCATGGTGTTCAAAGGTGATTTTGAAGGGCAAGATGAAGTCTTTGAATTTACCAAAGCCTACAGGCTTACCACTGGCATTGGGAGTAAGGGTGATCTTGCAAACAGAGGAGGTCCATGTGAGAGCTGCTCCAGATTTCATGTAAGAGAGGGCAAAGGCAATCTTCTTTACCTCAGTGTTGTAGACCTCATCATTGACAAGGAGGTAGGTCTGGACAGAATCCAACCAGATAGTGGCTTTGATGTAATCACCATCAAAGGCATCAGGGGATTTGATGTGAAGTTCTACAGGTTTCAAGAGGATGGTCATGGTGAGGGGAGGTGTGAAAGGGGGATGAGGATGAGTGGGGGGCAAAGGTGTGGACAAGAGGGGAAGGGGCAGGGGTAGACTGAGGTACTTGGAAGGGAAATAGAGGGGAATGTGAAGTGGTTGGGGTGGAGGAAGGTGATGTGGGATTTCTGAGGATGGTAAGCATTGAGGAAAGTTAGTGGGCAAGGTTGATGTCTTCCTGTTGCTTAGCAGTGGAGGGAAGAGTGGTGTTTGGGTCTTGGTGGGAGGTTTTGGAGGGGGAGGACAATGAGGACAAAGTTTCTGAGGGGAGTTCTACTGTGGTGAACCTGTGTGTACTGTACAGGGCTCATTCTCTATGGGAGGAGGTTCTAGGAGGAATGGTGAAGAATCTGTAATGAAGACAGTCCAAAAAGAGAGCTTAGTCCTTTTGTTATGCTTGGTCTGAGTAGGAATGAGCATAGGCTCAAAGAACTAAAGATCAGGGTCAAGGGTTTGTGGTTCAAGCAAAATACTCACTGGAGGATCAAAGGTTTTGTTGTCTGGGATGTACACACAATAGGATTGAAGGTATGCTTGCCTACCAAAGTGGTAGCAGCAAGTTATGGTGAGGGGAGTGAAGGAGGAACAAGATAAATTGAGCAGGACTAAGCTAGAGTACAAGGAACAAAGTGCTAGGGCTTATACATATACTGCAAAATGGAAGGTCATGGAAGGATATAGAATTTCCATGACTAAGCAAAGAACATTCAAAGAGAAAGAGAAGCAAAGACAAGAAAGATACAATAAAGGTGTGCAACAAACACATTGCATGTTCTAGAGCACTTTATTGAAGTAGAAGCATTGGGTTAAGCTGATGGTGACAAGCAGAGATGACAAGAAGAAAAATAATAGGGGTGAATTGTAACAGTCCAGGCATGCAACAATCACATGCAATTGTTGATCAGCCAGAACTGATCCATTATTGTGATAAGTGCACATGCTGGTACCATGGTCCTGATGGCAGAGGTAGGTCTTGTTTTGTGCATATAATATGTGGTCATCAATTAACATATCTGTAGTTCAAAGCAAATACTCAGTTGTCATCACTGATGGTATTTGCATTGGTCATCCTTGCTGTGGGATATATAATTGCAAAATCCCATTGAGCAGTAACTGAGACTGTTTCTGTCCAACCCATATTGGACTCACAAATATTTGTACAATTGTGGGCTGTGATCAACCAATAGTGTTGACTTACATACATACATGTGCTGACCTGGTACACCAATGTGTTCAGTCACACCATGAAGACAAAGGCCAGTCATGCTTCCAGCTGTGTGGCTGCCTTCAACATGACTATGATGCCCTCCTGCCCAGTCTTGCCACAAATTCCAGAGCACTACCTCAACTCACAACTGCTGATGAGGAGGACATCTTTGATATCAATCAGGCTGGTCAAGTTACTCAAGCTGATCTGCATCTGGTCAATCCCCCTGCTAGTGCCAGTGCTATTATAAAGTTACATGTCAAATTTACCTGTGCACAAAGCCACAATGAGCAGCTAGCAGTTGTACCATGTGGAATGATACTTGTATGTGATGCCATGTATGATGCTGAAGGTGTTGCTAGTGTGGCAGTGAGTCAATCATACTTTGAATTTAATTACTGTTGAGCTTTATTGATCATGTCTGTCATGTCTACTGCTGCCATTAGGAATTCATTAAGTGTATGTTCCAAATAAAAGCAATCAAATCCAATCTCCTATTTTTCAACAACAACTGCTTACTTGCTTGGCATGTGAAGTCAGACCCATACTTTGCAAACATGGGGCTCAGTGTAGATGTTTTCCATTTCAAATCAAAGCACAAGAAGATGGATATATTTTGCCAGGAACATTGCAATCCTACTGCATTTCCTGAGTTGGTCAGCAATGATAGCCAGGGCTGGTATTTTTTCATCTGTTGCCAAACAAACAAATGTGTGGATTGGGGGATATCATGCTATGTACCAGGAGATGCTTGCTGACAATTTTATTTGGACTACAATGAATTTTTCTAACAAGTTGAATATTTGGCATATCTAGAAAATGGTATTACTAGTATGTAGCATGTGTGTGTCTGTGGTGAACTATGGGTGATCAGCTGACTTGTCACCTTTGATTTCTCAGTGAAGGAACATCAACCAGTAACCATGCTCTATGTGACCATATCCAACATAATGTTTGTGTACACTATCCTTCACACTTATCCAACAGTGATGGTGATCATATGTAGAACATTGACTTGACAAACTTAGCATGAAAGTGGCTCCAAAAGACTTCTTCCACTAGGTGATGTTTGTTTAACTCTGTATCATATTTTATGAAACCAGCATCCATTTTGTCTGCATAAAAATCAAATGGCCACACATAGGTTTTGTGTTAAGTCATGGAGGTGTGAAAGTGAGCAACCAAGAGCTGTAATGATCTCATTGTTGGTGAGTGGTGAGTGGGATCACCCACAATGATGACAAGTGACAATGGCACACACATGGAGTGGAGGGACAACCACAAGATGTCTGGCAGTTGCACTTCTTGAGTGATCTTTGAGCTGGGGATTGATCACAGTACACATGGGCTGAACCAGTGGGTGATGGTGATGAAATAATGATCAAATACTGACTGGATGATGATGGTGATATGGCTTGAGTTGAATGGCTTTGATCATGGCATCTATACTTGATTGGCTGACTGGGTGACAATAGTGATATGGGTTTGACTGAACAGTTCTGATTGCCACACCTATAACTGGTTGATTGACCAGACAATAATGGTGATATGATTTCAATTGAATGACTTTGTTGATGCTTGGCAGGTGGACTGGCAGAAGAGCTTATGGAGATGGCTGGTTGAGTGAGGTTGTCATATGCCCATCAAAACCACTCAGACCCATCTTCACCTATGTCATACTATGATATATTAGCAACAAGACATGGAACATAAGAAAAACTAACAGTTGTGTACCAACAGCCATAGTCATCATGTATCAGTGTCCAACAACACCAAATGAGTATTTGTGAGCAACTGGTACACTTGTAAGTGTACTGTGGTCTATTTTTTAACAAAAAGAGCAATGGTGGTGGGGATGGTGAAGGTAAGGGAAGGTGACCAGATGGCACTGTATGAGATGAGGAAATATTACTGATTGCAGACAGGAGATGCTTATTGGTGTTAATGTTGATTGGGGGCAGGAAGAAGAGGAAAGGGGGATGGAAATGGATGGAATGTTGCCTTCACCTTTATATCTTCTATAGCAATGACATCATGAACACATGCCAAAGGCTGCTAGATGACAGCAGAGGTGCATGGACTGTGACAGACTGCCAGATGATGGTGGATAACAAGACCACCAACAACAGCAGACCATGGTGGATGACAAGACTGTCAGACAATAGTGGATAAGACCACCAGACAACAGGACTGCCAGATGATGATGGATGACAAGACTGCCAGACAATGGTGGACAACAAGATTGTGGGAGGATGGTGGACAATGAGACTGCTGGATGATGGCAGACAATGAGATCACCAGATGATAGTGAACAATGAGACTGTTGAATGACAGCAGGCAATGAGACCACCAGATGACAGCAGAGTGGTATAGAAAACAAAGCAAATATACTCATAATAAAGGATGGAGGACATGTATCATATCTATTTATCATCTGATGCTTGCAACTTTCTTTTTGTTGTAATGATATCAGCATGCTTAGCAGGGTGATCCTTCATGGATATGCTATAATGTTCTTCCTCAGAATAGCCTGCAGCAACAGTGTAGCATGCATGCTCCAACAAAATGCTTCCATGGGTCCAGTGAGTTGTTATCAAGCATGATTTCTTCATCCTGATGCAACCATCATATTTAGTTTGGTCTGGAAATACAGAGGTTTTTGAATCACTTTCCTTGGTCTGCTTCATTGTCAAGGAATTGAGCACTGTTGACATTCTCCAGCCATGCTCCAACTCACTTGGAGATGTCTCTTTGTTTGAGATCAATATCCTATTGTCAACTTTGGCTTTTAATACATTGTTATCAACAGATAATAAAGAAAAGCAATTTGATGAGTCCTTAGTAAAGTGAACACCCTGTTTGTTCACTCCACTTCATCTTTTCCCTCCTTCTCATGTGTCACCTTTACATTCTGGAAGTATGCCTTCATTTCATCAAATGTCATGCCATGGATGGTGGTCATCAGGTCCTTCTGTGATTGCAAGGTGTGTGCTGTCATGACATAAACAGATTTCTTCTTTGAGCAAATATCATGGTGTCTACTGCCCAAGAAGTGGCACTTTGAGCATTCATTCTTGATTTAAGGCAGCTCCATGCTTGGTACCCTTTTTTTTCACAATTGTAACATGTGTTGCTCTTTCCTGTGGTGGCTGCATTGGTCTTTGTTCTATCTGACACCTTGATTCATCTCAGAGTGTTTTTGTCAGTGATAAAAGTCAGTACAGTCATTCACCATTGTTTGCACCACTGAATTTCTATGAGCTCACACTTTGCAACAACAACACTTATGGTAGATTAGAGGCTACAATATTTATTGTATATATCTAAAAATTATCTCTAAAAAATTTGAGTGCATCAAGGGAGTTATGCAGTTGCAATTTTGATAGGCAATTTTAAGCCATTATCAAACCCTCACCACTGTTTGTGCCAGTCCTAAAAAGGCATATCAACAATCATGATTACATTTGTGTCACATATGAAGTTGCTGATCTCTATCAATTGTCTGCTGCACTCCCACTATTGTCTTCTTCTGACACACCCTCAGATGCATTGTCAATGCTCTCATCACTGCTTCCTCTGGTGATTTCTTTATCTTTCCCAGCACCTTTTTATGGTGTAGGCTTGACTCCCATCAAAACTGGTCATTTCCATCAAGTCCACCTGCTCTCTTGTCTCACTGTATCCCTTTCAGCCTCCCAAACTGCCAACTCTTGCTTGTACTCCTCCCAACAGGCCTGATTCCTCTCCAGTTGACCCTTTTCTGCACTTTTCCACTCTGCTCTTTGTTTGCTGTGTGTTTCTTTTGTCTCATGATACTCCTTTTTAGCCAACTCTTCCTCCTCTGCTGCCTTATCATGATCAATGACATGCTGATAAAATTCATTGCCTGTCAGGTACTT
Organism: Heimioporus retisporus; assembly: GCA_038090495.1. Lineage (NCBI taxonomy): Eukaryota > Fungi > Basidiomycota > Agaricomycetes > Boletales > Boletaceae > Heimioporus > Heimioporus retisporus. The sequence goes on along the minus strand of JBBPMV010000095.1, from coordinate 25,679 downwards.
CAGTAAGCCATCCTCCATCAATTTCCCATTCCTTTTTTTCACATTTTACTCCCTTTCTTCCTGTGCTGCCAGTTAACTGTGTGGATGATTACAGTAGATTCCATTCAGGACACCTGCTACATGCAAACTGGCCACTTGTGTTTTTAGCTGGGTCTCACAATCATGGGATTTTTGTAGCACATTTTGGTAAGCCCTTTTAATACCATCTTCTGGCTCACATTCTAGGAGCTCATGTCTCCATTTATGAGTAGGCAAGATTTGGAGTGGAGTAAACACTGGTAATTGGTCATTTGCTGTGATTGGTGTTGGCTGGATGACTGCTTCTGCAATAGCCTCCTCTTGTTTATCATCCTGTAAATGCTTTCTTTTAGTTTTTGAATTAGCACAACCCACCATTTTGCTTAAATGCAATGAGTGTGATGATCTAGCCCTATCATTCCATAATTTCCTTTTTTGGATGTTATCTTCATGTGGTATCAAGATATGATGACATGCACAACATGCTTCACCAGCATGTCTGTGGCAGAACAATATTGCCATGATGATTGCTATTCAAGCTATGGACATATAATTTGTGGTTACTCCCACATGTTTATCAAAAAACCAAAGAAAAGAAAGTCTAAGAATACATGATATATCACAAATTACCCTATATTTTACATGAAAGCATCCTATCCATCAAGATCTGGCATTCATCACAAGCTTATTCTCTAGGATCTAGCATGTACTATACAATATCCATCATTTAGATGCATTTTGAACAGGGAGATACCCAATGTTGACCTGTTTTCTTGCATTGGCACAAATAGTGGTGGTGGTGCAAACAACAGTGGATGGCTGTATATGACTCCAGGTAAAACCTGATCTCCTGAACTTGCACTAGGATTTGGTTGATTGCATTTGACTCTTAAAGAGTTCTAGTTGGATTTTGGGCCAGATGGCCCTCTTTAGGAAGTATACTTCAGAGATGTCATTGAATGCAGATTGGTGGTATAGCTTCATTCATCCCACAAGGAATGTCACCATGCTCTGCTCACCTTGCTTACACTTGAGGAGTTGGTCTTGCCTCCAATCCTGCTGCAGCTGAGATTGGAAGACCCTCTCAATTTCTGACCATAAAAAAATCCAAGACATGAGGCCACTAGTTCTATTGGCCAGTTTGGCTAGCTCCATCTCTGTGTAGTGGCCACTTTTGATGCCCTTGAGATGGACAAGGACAACATATGGATAAGTCTTGTCATTGAGCTTTCCTGCCATCTGATATTCCTAGTTAGAAATTGGCAGGGGTTGTGGTCTATCCATGCCTTCATCTTGACCTACTGCTCCTCAAACTTGGCTGATTCTCATCATACATGCCAGAGTCCAGGAACACTTCCACTCAAGCAGAGGGGGCAGATCTGGCTACCCCATCTCTGCTTCCAGCTCTGCTCCAGTTCAGGAGCTCCAGTATGTTACCACTGTTGTGGCATTCACTTCATGTTACGATTCACCCCTATTGTTTTTCCTTTGTCATTCATGTTTGTCATCATTGGATTAACCTGATGCTTCTTTTTCATTAAAGTGCTCTAGAACACAGTGTCAACATGTTCATTGCATACCATTTCTGCTTAGTCATAGTGGTTCCATAACCTTCTACAACTTTCCATTGCACAATATATAAGCCTAGATACTTTGTCTCTTGTACTCTAGCTTAGTCCTGCTCAATTTGCCTCACTCCCCCCATTGTAACTTGCTGCTACCTCCTCAGTAGGCAGACTCACTTTTGAACTGTCTGCTATATGTCCTAGTAGACAGAACCCTTGACCCTGTGTGGCAAGTCCTTTGTTCCCACTGTGAGCCTCTGACCCTACACTTTAGTTCTTTGAGCTTACACTTGTTCTTACCCAGACCAAGCATAACACTTCATTTAGCACCAATGTAAGCAAAGTTTAATTACATAGCTCTAAATAGGAAATACATTTGAAGTAATCACACTTAGTCATAGGCATTGGAAAACTTCAATCCAGTTAATATTTTGGCTATCCTTGCTTTTCACATATATGGTACATATCTGATAGCTGGTATTGAGCTCCATTGATTCATGTATGACCATTCAAAAATAGACAACCTCATTTCACTCTACAGTATGGTGAGACTGTCCAGAATGAGCATTATCCCCATCTGGCCCAGGTATGTATAAATCTAGTTACATAGGTACTGTAAATCTTGAGCATGAGGTAATCATGAGCTTTGGGATTGAGGTCTCTATCCTTTCCCTCTTTTTTCCCTATTTTCATCACCATGACAGTCAATACTCATCATTTGTATCCCTCCCAATCTATTCTACCTTTCCTAGGATGATGCAACATATGATATGCACTGTAAGTTAAGAAAACATGGTCTTTTCTACAATTGAAATACTTGTAAGATACAATGCCCCAATATAGGTTGACAAATTATACCATCATACCTGCACAACCTGCATCAACATGAATAGATTTTGTAGCTCTTGACAATCACACAACAAGGACAGGGGCAAGGAAGAGTGGGCTCAGGCAGTCTTTCACCACCCATCACTTTGTAATGTGGATGTGATGTACCATGAGGTGCTTTCAAAGTCCCCAAGAACAATTCTCAGGACAAAGTCATGGCATGTATCACTGCTCCTTTTGATCTACCTCCTGTACCAGTCACAACTTCCAGATCCAAATTCTCAGATAGCATGCTACCACTTCCAGACCCCAGAATGTATATCTAGGTTTATTGTTCTACATCATTCATATGTATTTGTTTCTGTAGGCTATCAGATGGTTATGATGACAAAATGGTCATAAATGATTTTCCATCTCTATTGGAGGCTCATGAACAGGCTCTCCTATCCTACAGTCCACCATTATTGCCAGCACATAGTCCTTCCCTCACTCAAACACTACTGCCCTCAGAAGCTCTGGGTGTATCTGAGTTCACCCATATTGTCCCCCATACTCATCTCGCAACTTATCTTCCTCTTCCATGCACTTCTCCTATTCTGCTTGACAATGAAAACCCAATTCCCACTACACATTCTATTCCAGTGCTTGTCCCTCATTGCAAAGCAGTGCTAACTTCTCATGCAGATTCTACTCATGATCACAAGAAAGCTAGCATTAATGCTATAGGTTTTGAACATGACAAACATGAATCTCCAGTGGATGACCTACTGACCTCTACCACCACTTTAGGCTTGTATGATGACTCTGAGGGTGGTGAAGACATTCACAACAACCCTCTCCTCCATATGGATTCACATGTTGGTGTACCAAAGCCAGATCATACTGCACTCAATGCTAAAGAAGAAGCTCTCTCAGCTCTGGCCCATCACCTCTCACATCCACCAATTTCTCCTTACCAACACCACCATCATACCCAATGCCCCCCAGCACATGTCAAATTTAGGAAGGGGCTTATACTACATGGTTTGGTCAGTTACTTATTGTCATAACCGTACTTCTTCTCACCAAGTACCATGTTTCTTTCCAGGCATGTACACTGATCCTACAGTGCTTAAATTTCATCCTATTTGTGCTCAACCTACTTGACCATACATCCCATCTCCCAGTTACACTCATCATGGTCATCAATCAACTCAATCTCAATGACCACTTTGTTGCTCACCTGATCTACATTGATTGCCCTCAAGTGTGCCCCATCCATGCTTCAATTACCTCCATATGTGGATCCTATCACAACTCACTATTTTGACTTGTTATAGGCCAGAGGCCTCAATACCCTCCCCTTCTATGTGCTGTCTGTTATGATTCATCTTTATTTTTTGCTCTTTGTCATCCTTTTTTATCATCATTGGGTTAACCTAATACTTCCCTTTCAATAGAGTGCTCTAGAACATACAATATGTTTGTCACACACCCTTCCATTCTTATCTCTACTCCTAGTTCTTTGCAAATATTCTTCACTTAGTCATAGTTGTTCTATGATATTCTATGCCCTTCCATTCATAGTATGTAAGCTTAGCTATGTACATTGTCTCATGTACCTTAGCTTAGTCCTGCTCAACCTACCATCTCCTCTTTGCTCTCCTTCTCAAAACTTGCTGCTACTACTTCAGTAGGTAGACTTTTCTTTGATTTCATCACTTATGTATACATCCTAGATGACAGAATGCTTGACCCTCTGGCAAGTATCTCACTTGAACATTAGACTCTTGACTCTATATTTCAGTTCTTTAAGCCTATGCTTATTCCTACCTGGACTAAGCATAACACTGTCCCACTCTAACTTTCTTTTTCATTTCTGGCTAACTTTCTTATGGCTGCAAACAATAAAGCCATATGTAAAAGTTAGAAGGCTCACAATCCCAAGCAGGCAAGCTCCATGACATATTGAATAGTCAGGTCTGGAAGACTATGCTTGAACTTGATAAATTACTCTTCTTTTCAAAGACTTCCAACCTTGAAGAACTGTACATTGGTGTTATGATGAGTCTAGATGGTATGTCCTTTATTTTCCATGCTATTCCTTCTCCTGACTGCTTCATGCAAAAGGGTTGGATGGAAATCAAGTATCTATGAACTTAGTCACTCATCTGGGGGTTCTTTTATTATATGTGTATGCACCTCATGCATTACAGTAAATAGTAATTTACCTATGCATACCACCTTTATCAACTAACTATTAATGGTAGATAGTGTACCAAAACCTACTGGTCTCATTTATGACCCCAGGACCCCAGGAGCCAGTGTTTGAAGTCCTGGCAGCAAGCCACCCTTGCCATAAGCCATGGCCAGTGATGAGCCAATCACTAAGCTACCCACCATGAACATGGCAGCAGTAGTCTTATGATCATAGATCCTCATTTATGTATTTATCATGCTGAAATTTAGCTATTATCAGTATATCAGTGTTATACATGGCCATTGTGGGATTAGTTGTCCATCAATGTTTATCAATCCCTTGGTTGGCTCAGGTGCTTGCTATGGCCACTAATCTATGACAGTGGTGTTGCTCCTGTTTTTATGATCACTCAAAACTCTAGCAAAATACCACTGCTGCATTTGCCAATCAAAAGGAAAGACAACCCAAAGTGACATACAAGCTTTGTTTCAATCAAGCCACCACAATTTGCATTGAGAAAGGTTGGAGTTGTGGATCTGGTGGTGGCAGACCACCATCACCTTTGAACTCACAGGTTTAGTAACTACCACCTGATTTTGACAACCTCTATTGATTCCCATCAGAGGCTGCTCCATCTCAAGTTCTAGCCTGGCAAAACACTTCAACCATTGATTCTGTCATTATTGATGACACAAAAGTATTATTGTTGAGATCTGAGCCTTCAAGTCAGTTTGGAACACCACCAGTTCATACACCACTCTCCACTTGCTTGCCATTGTTGTTTCCTGAACATGTCTCAAATTGGCTCTAACAGTCCACATCTTACTGATACAATGGATCTTCCTGTCTTATAGTGCCCAAGGCTCTTGAGTTCTTGGTATAATACATTAATGGATAACACCCCATCCCTGGGGGAGCACCAAATGATCCAGTCCATCATTGATAGTCTAGAAAAATGCTGGGAAAAGTGCAAGCAGAATATCTTCTATGCAGCTGTAATTTTGAATCCATTCTATAGGACTTTGCTATTTGTACAACTTGATATTTTCACAAATGCTGTCATTTATAATATGCTATCACAACTTTGGAGACAATTTTATCAACAAGAGCCTCCTCCTGTACTTCTTACCAACCTCTTTTATTACCTAAACCACAGGAGGGGCCAACAAGTCATTGCCAAGCTTCATTGTGGCACTAAATACTGATTTGACATGTAAGGTAAGCTGCAAGACCAAAGTTCAGAGCAGTTTTTGATCTAATGTGTTTCACATAGGCTATTAAACATTTCAATCCACTCTTTGTCTATAATACACTTACATTTGCTGGTAAACTGCCTACACCCCTCCATAGGCTTGTATCATGGATATTATTTGTCTCTGCCAGCTCAGCCTCCTGTGAGTGACTCTTTAGTAATTTCAGTACAATTTTGACAAAGCTACATTCATGCCTTGCCTCCCAACACATGCTTGACCTTGCACAACTCCAGATGCACCTCCATGATGAATACACAGCAAAAACAGACCTTCAGGATTGCCTAGGAAGAAAATGATGCTTAGCCTCCATTGTTGGCACTCCAAAGCTTGCCCCATCTGCTTTTATAGATATTATATTGGATAAGGATCCACTCTCAAATCCATCCAAGTCTGCTTTTAATATTTTAAATATCAATATTCCCATAGCTAGTGCTGACCAAGCAGATCCGCTGGTAGTGGCACTGTTGAGAATGTAGCATGATTGCATGATACATAATCACCTAACTTCTGTCTAGAATATCAGAAAATGTTCCAAAATCTATAATAGAACAAATTGGAATGTCATGGAACATTACAGAATACCATGGAAGCTTATGGAATGTCATAGAACTTTCCAGATGCTTACCAATCCTGTTTCATAAGCTGACACCATCATATTTGAAATAGAAAGCTTTGTGCTATTGGTTAGAATATGATGCAACATTGTAAAATATACTGGAATATCACATGACATTGTTTACTGTAGTAAACATGTACATACAACCTAGCATGTATGTAAGAAGGGCCTTACTGCCCATCCTCTCTTTCTTCAATTCCCTCATCATGAGTGCTCTGAAGTGGTCAATACTACTACTCTTTCCTCTGTTGTTATCATTTGTACTTGCTCAATAGCAAAGACCTTTGCCCATCCTTGAGACCTATACCAGTGAGAAGCCCTTTGCAACACAGAGAGACTATCCCTAAACATGTCAATTCACAATTTGTTGCTCCAGGAATCCCTTTCCAGATTCCTTGCCCTATTTGTAGAGGTAAAATCAAACAAGGAGAAGCCCACCATTATGATGAGAGGGACTATATTAGAGTTATTGACTCTACTAATAAGAACAAAGTGAGAAGCTTTGAGGTTATCTGATCTCCTTCATTGGATGACCTAGACAGTACACCATCAGACCATGTACATTATGACATGCAAGCTTTTGAGCCAGAATCTTATGGTCTCCTTGCTTCAGCCCTTGAGCAAGCAAGAGAATATTTTCATAGGCAATCATCACCCCCTCCAAACTTGACATTTACCATCTTAAATCCTTCACTTGAAATTGATGAAAATGTCCCTCTCCCCAATCCTCTCTGAAATCTATAACCTGTCTTTGGCATCAACAGGCTATCAGGAGCTTCCAGCTCCACTAGAGTCAATACAAGCTCTGAGTCTAGTTCCACCCATCCCTTGCCATCCTCACCAGCCATTGGTAATCCTGAAACTCTCAAAGTCATAGTCAAATGCAGGTGTAGACAAAAGTGTGAGAGTGAGAGTGAGTATGCAATTTGCAAGTACTTGAAGAGAGGAAAAGTGGAGGAAAGGAGTCTATCTTGTGATGGAACTCTGAGGGGAGAACCAAGAGAACTTGACTGAGGAGTTCCCTGAGGATCTATTGGCTTATATACTAAAGTACATGTTTGTCCATGTACTATACAGATCATAGATAGATTGTCCATGCACATCCAGTGAGGATGTGGCAGCATAGCCATATATGCATAGATCATGAGGAGAACATACCATAGGTGCATGGCGTGGCAGATCTAAAGATAAATGATCATAGGGGCCAATATGCCCTTGGTGTGAGGTGAGTCCAATCATGACATATGGGATATCTGTGAGGAAAATTAAAAGGTGAATGCATGGTCCATGAGTCCATGAAGAAGTGAAGAATCAAATGGGTCCATATACCCATAAGCAAAAGATAAACATATGCTTAGATGTCAGCCATTGCCAACACATATACTCCATCAGGGGCCAAGAATGGAAAAAGAAAAGAAAAAGAAAAGAAACATAAAGAAGGTGAAAAATATCCATAACAAATCCTCTTTAAACAGACCCTGTCTCCATCACCTTTTCCACAAGAGCCAATTTGGAATCCATCTCCTCTTGTTCTTCCTCTCCCTTTGGTCTCCAGTCACACACCATCTCCACAGCTAATTTATCCACCTTACAGGTTCCTACCTGAGTGAGAACATCCAGCAGAGCACTTCCAGCCCCAACTGGAATCAACAGGCTAGGAGTGCACAATCCTTTTTGACTGGCCAATGGACAAGAAAGTCCATTACATGATTTGAGATCATCTGAATCAAGTCACTTAAAACAGAGGAGTGATAGTGGAATTGACAAATCTACTCATGAATCCAGTGGCCTTTTACATCTTTGACAGCCTACTCCTAATAGGACTAGGTCCAATATGCCATCTGGAGGATCTTCTCCATCATCTGGACTTAGTCACAGAGAATGGACACACTATAGAGTCCACTTTGAGAGAACAAATGGCTTGAAACTCCCTTCAACAAAGGAGGACCATGGAAAATCCCCTTGAAATCTCTAATAGCTTTCTTGGAGTACACTGGGAGGTAATCTACAACTTCATTACACAGCCAACAGGGAGTGTCATGGACCAAACCCTTCCTCCTTCAATCATTCCTATTTATTGTAGCATGATGTTTTATCATGCTCAACCAATTTACCACCTTTTGACACTACTTCATGAGATCTGCCAAGTTAAGATAATGTCCTACCAGTTCATCAAAGTACCAATGGAACCATACTACCCACTCTACCAGGGATGCTATCAACAGCTCAGACTTCACCACCAAGCAGTCACAAAGCTGATTTCTTCATCCTTGCAGGTAGTGTTTGTTTATCAGATCCCTTTGATTGAATCTAATTTTCCTCTCCCCATCAATGGCCCCTTTTGCCTTGACAAAACCATAGGTTCCATCTACAAAGCTTCTGGCTGGGCTTTTTCTGCCAAGACTTCTGAAAAATCAAGGAAAACCTTTCTAGTGGGACAACAAAGATACAAAATTTTCTGATGCAACATCTTTCCAAAATTGACATACCCAAACATCAAACATGAGGAGTATGTCTGGGCATGACATACAACATTTAGAACTAGAGACATCAGATGTCACCAATGGAAAGGAATGAACATCCAGGTTTGGAACAAGATTATGAACATGGAGATGTGAAGCAGGTGTTGGATGAACCAAGGCACCAACACCCACCTTGATAGACTTGCTGAGTGAATGCACCCTCTGTACAGTTATGCTTGACACACATCAAGATGGACTTGTCACCAAGTTTCTTGTTCACAACATTCTTATGGGAAGATATGTCAAACCTAGGAGAAAGGTTACAGAAGAGGGTGAGCACAAATAAAAATCTCACCAACTTAGGTAGGTGACATGAAGTATTCAACTGCTTTCTCCTTGAACCTGTTCCTGCTGTTTGGCCACTTGGATGCTTAGGTTGTGGAGCTTCATACAATTGTGACATCATGGTCTATTATCTTTTTTTCTTGGATTGGCATTATGACTTGTATTCCAAATTTCTCAAAGAATTTCCTGGCCAATACCATACACACATGGATCAAGACTTATGATACAAAGAAACTCTAATCACTCAAGTCATTCAAGATCCATACTTCTTCAAATACTTCTGGTTCATGTCTTTTGAATGACATATTTCAAACCCTTTCCTCTTTGGGTACACACCAAAAGGAGATGAAAATGAACCTTTTATGAAATTTAAAAGAAAGCTATACTAGGATTAAAAGACCAAAGCAGCTGCCTATCAATGACAGCTGCAATGGGATAAACAAGATCTTTTGTAGATTAGGGCTATAGACAATCTCAGAATAACCATGCTGAAGGCTTTACAAGAAGTTCACAGTGCTATTTATCTTTACAAACATCTGTTTGATAAACCATTCACAGACATTCAGCAATTTTTATAAAGCATCAATATGGTAACCTGAAACATTACAGTCCCCAAAGACTTCAAGATAGACAAACCTTGCTTACACAACTTCAAACTCTCAAAGGCCATTCCAACTATATCATGTGGTCAACTCACATTCAATCAATCCTCTAATCTCTTCCTGTATGCAATTAGATCAATGGGACCATTACTCACACTATAACTGTAGTCAATGATCAGTTGAAATGGAAAGTCCTTGACAAGCAGATTGTTAGGATTATTTCCCAGATATTGGGTGACAACCTCATCCACCATGTTTCTGTTCAATACAACACAACCCATGACTCTTTGGCTCTTGGATTTTAAAACTGCCTTTCTTCTCTTTTTGCCTCTCAAGGCCTTTCTAGCCAATTCTATTATTCTCACAAGCAATGCACTCTAGCATACATACATGTTTAGCTGCAGAAGACATTAACTGCATTACTTTCCTTTTCAAATAGATGACCCAAGCTGCTCTTACCATGCCTGAGAACTTCAAAGCAATGTTCTTGCTGACTTGCTTACCACTTGATTATTCTGCCTTCTATATCACAATTGCTGAAACTGTTGCAGTAGTGAATTTCATGCCTGACAACATCACCAGAAAAATTCTTTCTGAGATCAATCTCTGCAGATCTAGAGTTTCTCTTCCTACAAGGATTCACAACATGGAACAGAACAAAGTAAATGGTACCTTTCATACCAATTTGATCCAAAAAAGACCTTCATGTACTAAACCTTGGAAATCCAAGAACAGTACATGTGGAACCAGCTCAAACTGACAAGATTAAGACCAACACTTTACTCTTCATCAAGAATGTAGGAATCCTGATGGTTTCCACAACTGTACTGGTTTTGAAAAAGGCAGAACTGTTCCAGGTCTTTGGGACAAGACAAAGGAAAGGGAAAAGCCATTGTCAACAAACTTCTTGGTGATGGTTTTGCTCATGCTGTCACACTTGATGAGACTAATGAGAATATGGTAATAGAACCAGAGCTTAACCAAGTAACCTCTGAGAATACTTACAAGCCTAGTGAATTCTGGCCTGAAAGTCAGTTCAACCCAAACCAAAGTATGACTACTTAGTCCTACTGGGCTAATTCCATTGCTTCTGAAGATCAGGACATGTAGGGCACTGTCACTGAAGGGACTGATTGGAACACTTGTCAAGGAGGTGAGAGTATCAAGATCAATACTGGTATAGATATCAGTAGCCTTTATTCTTTTCATCCCTGTGCATACTCATTTGGATTGTGAAACAGTGGAAGGACAAGCATCAACTAGTCATCACATGCTACCAGATTCAATAATCCAAGATTTACCTCTATCCCCTTACATGTCACCACCAACTCCATCTCTGATTTTTCCTATTCAGGAGAAGTCATCAAGTGAGACAGTCAAGACCATAGAAATATGCCAACCTGCTTATGCAGCTTGGATCAAGAGAGATGTGGCTCCACACATTGAAGAACCCATCCCTAGGGACAAGACACCTACACCAACACAAAAAAAAAGGATAGGAAAAGAAAAGGCAAGAACAAATCTTCCACTTTTACTATTGGTGGACTAGTTTCAGACAGATCTCACTTTTCTTCTTCTTTAATAGATGCTTTACCTTCATTGAATTTATCCTTAGAGTTTCTACTCCATCCTATGTATTGTGTTCTTGGTACTAGAGAAGACTTTCAGGAACATTTACCTTCATGTTCTTATCTGGGTGTTATACTGGGTGCTGTGTCTGAGACTACTTCTACTTTCTCTTCTTTTTCTGAACCACAGTTTCATTCTTACAACAAAGCAGTTCAAGACAATAGTAAATACTATAAGGACACAGTTTATAATGAAGAGATCAATGAATACTTATGTTTTTATATTGGGTCAACAACCCAGGGTGCTAGCATTATCAACAATGCAACTAGTGAACTTTTGCATACTCACTGGATGATTGATAGTGGTTGCACTGATCACTTATCACCATTTTTGGATGATTTTGTGAATCTTGGTGTCCACACTAGAATGGCTACTGTTGCAAATGGCAACAAGGTTTCCATGCATGGACCAGGAACTATCCTGGTACAAAATGGAAGCTCCCATCTAGTTATAACTTTGATGGATGTATGGTATGGCCTTTATGCTTCAAAATGACTTTTGTTGGTCCATCTCTTTTGAACCATGAGTATTGCTATGAGAATATGCAAATGGGTACATATATATGGAATAAACAAGAATCCTGGATGATACAAGCTTCTGCTTTATCTCCTATTATTTAATCTCCATTGATTTCAGTCACCACAGATTACTCCAATGATGCAGATTAATGCCTTGGTGTTAAACTTAGATGATTTTATGTTGGGCATCAGTGCTTTGGACATACTTCACACAACACTCTTGCACATACTCACAAGCACTTGTCTGGTGTTCCACCTATCAAGGAACCTTACAACATCCCAAGATGTAAAGGATGTATGCTTGGCAAAATACCAGATCAACCTTATCCTGACTTGGATAAATGTGCTTCTTGACCTTTAATACTTGTCCATGTAGATCTCATAGGTCCAGTGCCTGTCAAACCCTGGATACATGCTTGCTTCATTCTTACTTTCATTGATGACTATAGCAGTTATGCTTTGCTTTCTTTTTTGTGGGTCAAATCTGATTGCTTCCAGCACTTTCACAATATGGTTGCTTGGGCAGAAGCTCATACTACTCATACACTCACCTCTGTTTATACAGACCAAGGAGAATTCATGAATCATAAGTATAGTGTACTCCTTTCATCCAGAGGGATCACACATCAAACTTCTGTACCCAATACTTCCCAGCAAAATGGTTGTGCAAAGAGATACAATCACACCATAATGGAAAAAGCTGAGAGTATGTGCCAGCATGCTTGTTTACCTAAAGCCTTTTGGCAGGATGCTGCAAAAATTGCTCTCCACATTTACAACTGACAACCTATGTATTGTCATGAACAGAAAACTCCCATCATGTTATTCTCTGGGAAGAAACCTGGTGCCTCCTACTTTTAAGTATTTGGCTGTTGAGCATATATGTTTATACCTCCAGAACAATAGCCTAATAAACTCTTGCCAAAATCCAAAGAGGTGACATTTACAGGATGTGAACCTAACACAAAAGGTTGGCATTTCTTGTCTAAGAAAAGACATTGTGTTGTGGTATCCACAAATGCTACATTTGAGGAAACTCATTTTCCACATTGCTCCATAGTGCAAAATGATGGACCTACCCCTATTTGGATTGAAAATCAAGACCAACTGCAAGAGGATGCTTTACCCTCAGCACCTCAAGTTCAACCTCGAGAATGACAAGATTACACTTACATTGCAATACCTATGCCAGGAATTCCATGAGAACCTGAATGGCATTATCAACCCAAACATAGTACCTGGAAATTCTGGTAATGATACTGATATCAAGAGTGATAAAAATAATATATGATTGGGATTGGGAAGATCCCACAGATCCTCCACCATCATCATCTCCAAATTCACCTCATCTACATCCTGAAAAAAAAACGATCTCCTTTTCAGGTATCACCAATAAGACCTGGAATCATCTGTACCAAACCAGATACTGGATATTGAAGTTCAATATTGGACTTACCATTAACATCTCCAACCTCTGAAGAACAAGTTTGGAAAGTACCAATACAGAGACTGGTGAATTGATTACTGCTGAGACAAAAATCAGATGTAAATCTTTCTAAATTCTACACTTTACCATATCACTACCATCCATTGTGAGACCCATACTTCACATTTAGACCATCTGTTGATCAATGATAATCACAGAGAATTCCTTGACCACACCTCTTACCAGATAGCATGTATGGTGATTGACCACCAGTACAAATCAAGAGAGAAATAGAGCAAGAACTGGAATCAATTCAAGAGGAGCCATCTCCAATAAAAGAAGACATTGTTCCATTACCAGCATAAGATGAAGAAGAATCTTGACCCACAAATGAGAAAGATCTAGCAGATCTCTATAGTAATGAATGGATTCATCATCATTTATCAGCAGTGGTTAGTCCTTTTGATTGGACATTACCAAGAACATTTCAGGATATTTCACGACTACCCCAAGATGAAGCAGTAGCTTGGTACAATGCTTGCTATAGTGAGATTAAATCACTCAAGACACAAAGTATGTATGGACTTTGGTAGATTTACCAAAAGGTCATGTACCTGTCAAGGGCAGATGAGTACTTGCCATCCATTCAGGTAACCAAGTTAAAGCATGCTATGTTACAAAAGGCTTTACTCAGATTTTTGGAATAGACTATGAAGAGATGTTTTCACCTGGTTCCAGGTTTGAATCAGTACAATCCATACTTGCATTAGCTGCCTTACACAATTGGAAAATTGAGGTATTAGATGTTAAAACTACATTTCTATTTGGTAAGCTGGAAAAAAAGATCTATATCGCTCAACCAGAAGGGTTCATAGTTAAAGATTAGGAAAGAAAGGTCTGTCAGTTAAACAAGACCATCAGCAGTCTTACACAAGCAGTGCTACAATGGAATAAGCTGCTTTATCAAAGCCTCATCAGCTTTGGCTATAAGAGATGTACCTCCAACTCTGGCATTTATGTCAAGTTCGTTGGGGAGAATATTCTAATCATCATAATCTATGTTGATGATATCCTATTCATAGGTAGTAACAAGTCTCAAGTACATTCCCACAAAAGGAAATTCATATAGAAATAGGAATCAAGAGATCTTGGCAAAGCCAAAGAATACTTTGGTATGGAGATCATATGTGATCAAACCAAGAGAACTATTACCCTTGATCAATGCAAGTACATTGACAAAGTCATTAAGTGTTTTGGTCAAGAGAATTGTAAGAAAACTATTGTTCCACTTCCTACCAGTTACAATCCAAGATCCAATAAGGAAAATGCTAATCCCAAGTTGAGAACACCATATCAATCTGTTATTGGATCCTTGCTTTATATCATGCTTGGAACAAGACCTGACATTGCTTACATAGTGATCAAGATGTCACAATTCTCCACTAATCTTATGGAAGAATATCTACAAAGTGCAAATCATTCACTACCTTTCCCATGTATCATATCTGTGAATTATCTACTGAGGTAACAGAAGCAACAATGGACTCATTGCTTATTCAGACATAGACTAGGCCAGTGACATAGAATCTGAACTCAATTGAAGCCTTTGATAAAAGACTACAATACAAAGTCTGATGTAGCTATGATTAAGTAGTGGCTGTACTACCACATCAAGACTGTCACTTCCAACAAGTTCACAGACATCTTTACCAAAAACCTTGAAAAGATCAAATTTAATAAAGGAAGAAAATCCCTTATTCTCATACCTATCAAGTAGAAAACATCTTGATGGTAATCTCCATTTCAAATATTTCCAGTGAGGAGGAGTGTTGAGAATGTAGCATGATTACATGATATATAATCACTTGATTTCTGTCTAGAGTGTTGGAGAATGTTCCAGAACCTATAATAGAACAAACTGGAATGTCATGGAACATTACAGAACATCATGGAAGCTCATGGAATGTCATAGAACTTTCTAGATGCTTGTCAATCATGCTTTATAAGCTAACACTGTCATATTTGAAATAGAGAGCTTTATACTATTGGTTAGAACATTATGAAACATCATAAAATGTACTGGAATGTCACATGACATTATTTACTGTAGTAAACATGTATATACAACCTAGCATGTATATAAGAAGGGCCTTACTACCCATCCTGTTTTTCTTCAGTTTCCTCATCATGAGTGCTCTGAAGTAGTCAATACTACTCTTTCCTTTGCTCATTATCACTTGTACCTGCTCAATAGCAGAGACCTTTGCCCATCCAAAGCAGTGCTCTTGTCTCTATCCTTAGTAAGTCCTCCCCATTGAGAGACTCTTCCTCATTTCTTGTTACAATCAAGTAACTCCCTTAATGAAGCACCATGCCTGAAGTGCAAGATAAAAAAGACCAACTTACTTTCAGACAAGTCATTAAGCAATGGTGTGTATCTGGCTTGAAGTTCCATCCCAATACTGCCACTGAGATATAAGCTAGGATTTCAGACACATACTAGAGAGGAGCATCATACCTATTGCTACAAAGAAAAGGGTTTAGAATTTGATGAAGAATGCAGGGCCTACTTCAAGCACTTTGGTGTGTGCTGGTCTAAATTCATCTGACTACCTTATTTTGACCCCATTTGACATACATACTATCATTGATCCAATGCATAATTTACTATTCAGTGCATGTCTTGAGATACTAACTCACTTGTGTACTCCTCACCATTGCAGGTATTATCAAGCCACAATGGTATAATCAATGGATCCAGCCTTTCATGCTTTGAGCTCCTACACAAACAAAACCACATGAACTTTGTATCATCCACAAGTTCTTAAATACAATGAGTCACATGTCTGTTCTAGTATCTGCTTATTCAAAATAACAATTCAAGACCCCCCTTTGGACAGGCAAACTCCCAGTTCATGTTGGCAAGCATGCTGGTGGTTCTCTGATGGCTGACAAATACAAATTTGCTGCAATGACTGTTTGGCCAATCATTGTAGGTTCTATCATCCATGCCATAATACTGTCTAACAATCTCATGTACACAGACTCCAGTTGTCTGGGATCTCTTCTCAGGTAAAGCTATAGAGAAGTTTGAGGCTTTGAAGGCTACATTTGCCAGATGTCAGGCACAGTTTGACAGGAATTGGGCTGTATGGCAGAATTTGAGTCATCAAGAACAATCTTCCACCACCTTATAAGGTAAATCTTGTAAAGCCAAACAAAAAGCTAACAATCATAGGAAACCCAAACTGCCAAAGCTACCACTGCTCTGGATGCAATTTGACAAGCCTACAAACCTCCTTGAACTTGCAATGGCACTCAAGATATTCTGTGGTAGCTTTATCAAGTTAGACTTGCTTCCTTGAGCAGCCATGCTGATATGTAAGTATCTATTTGGTTACAAGCAGGTCAGTTATCTTGGCTGGCATACTTGCTACTAAATATTGACTGCTTAGATGGCTGGTGTTGAGAATATGAAACCCAACTTTCACTGGGTGGTTCATCTTCCTCAACAGATTGAAGATTATGGTCCTATTTATAATTTCTGGGCTTTTCTTTCTGAATGACTCAATAAAGTCCTCAAGAGTTTGAACTCAAATAATTGGACAGGCAGTCAAATTGAGATTGAATGATAAGAGAGTTTGTTTGTGGTGCTCAACTAGACTCTTTGATAGGTATTGTTGTTCTTAACTTTGTATGCTTAGGCTTATTTATAGCTTCATATCCTCTTTCCCTTGGTTGAGAACTCCATGGTCCAAGCCATCCTTCATCAGGTACTTAGTGATGATTGTCCAGCAGTCAAAATAATTTAAAATGCTACACATATGTCCTATTTATTTTCTACTAAGTGGTACTAACATATCCTGCAGACTTTATATTGGAATTTGTTGACCATGAGCAAGTTATCTCAGGTCCTGAAGCCAGCCTTTCCCTACTGAAGCAAATCTCTGATGTTGCATGTGCAGCTATTGTGCAGCATCATAACTTCAAATGGTCCAGATGCATCCACCTCAGTCTCCATGCCAACCCCCTTCCTAGTTCTCAACCACTCAATGGTTTTGGCTGATTCTTTGAGTATCCTACACTTGATGGTTGCTGGATCATACCACTGTTGCACACTTCTTGCAGCACAGCAGGCTCATTACTTGTCAAAGTGATGCTAAATGAAGAAGCAGTCTATGGTGAAATGGTAAACTTATTTACTCATATACAAGATGGCATAACAACAGGATCACCATATTTTCCTCATAACCTCATAGTCCTGAACTTGATGTTTGCTGCTTTGAACTTGGTAAATACTGGAATCCAAATGATATTTGAGCACCTCTCATAGTGCTCCCGTTTGGTCTTATTAGTTGTCAGACCACATGGAATGATTGAGACAACAAATCCATCCATGTGGATCACAACTTTGTTGGATAAGGTATGCCTTTCATCTATTATACATGATCACAATTGTGCTAATGAATGTTGTACATATACTTTAGCATTTGAGCACATAGCATGCCAGCAGGGTTAATATATCACCAAGATGTCCATGAATACTTCAGTTGTGTATGTTGTCCAAGAAAATCATTTTATCCATTGTTGTATTGCTTTATTCATCCTTGTAGTTGACATTGGCCTGGACCATCCAGGTCAACATCACCACCAGATTCTTGCTTGGAAGTTATCTCATGGGAAGATCTCTTCATGCCAAATGCTTCAGAATTGTTGTATGCATCCCAATCTGCAAGTAAGTCAGCAATCTTTGAATTCTCTTTACTGGTTTGGAGTCACCCAGAATTGATACAAAAGCTATAGGGTGCCATTTGAGGAATCCATGGAGATTCATGTGAGGTTTCTCAAACTCATATAAGTCAGAAATGCTATTTCTGTTGGGCCGTCAGTGAAGAATTCCAAAGATCATAGAGTTCATGATAAATAAAGGTGAGCTTGATGATCATGATCAATACCTTTGTTAATGATGACTGTTGCATCCTTTGATCTAGTAATCTTACATACCTCTTCTGAATGCCAAGAACATTTTCATCACTTCAATAATTCCCATCCCATCAATATTTATATAACCTACTAACCCTGTCTTCCTTGCCATTTCCTTTCTTCAATTGTCCTTTGTCATAATGGTCTCATCCTCAGGTCCAGACCCTTCATTGGACATATGTTCAGCATATACAAACAGAACTGGATCAACTTTAGAACCTATTGTCAATATTCCTCCTTCTGCTTCTAGAATATGCTGTAATCCTTTCTCTTCAATTCAACAGGGTTGTATGCTTATGTTTCTTGATAATCCTAATCTTCACATTGCCCTTCGCAATCACTTAGAATCCATGTCCCCTCTTCATTTGCTTTTCCATATGTATTACAAACTTCACCACCTCCAATCCCATGCCAACCTCATCACCAACAACACTGCTTGTATGCACCACTCATGCTGCATCCTTGAAACCCACCTTGCCTTGAGGAACCTTGTCATCTCAACAATGCATCAGTTGGAGATGGATATCTTGACTTCAGATATTTAGTGCTACATGGAACACCTTAACTCAAGATCTAATGCTGACAAACAATCCCCTGAGGCCTCTAGTGAGCCTTTAACCTCTGAAGAACTAGCCTCCCTGGAGCATACTGAAGTAGCCTGGGAAGGCAAAAGGAATCACCCTTTACCCGCAGACCACCCCCTCTACAACAAGGCCTGTTTCCACTGTTACCATCTCTCTCACATCAGGCCAAATTGTATCCATAATCATTGTCCTCATTGCAACCAACACACCCCAGGTCATTCTGCCTACCAATATCCCCTTCTTTGTCACCAATCCCCAGCTCCTCTCATTCCCTCCTTGTCATTGTCCTCCTCCCATTCATCTTGAGGATCTGGCAGATCTTGGGCCTCCTCATCCTCTACTTCCACTTGCCCCCTTGTGCAATGTCTCTCTTCTCCTCCAGTTCCTCACACCCCTCTCCCCATTCCCCCTCCCTCTGGTCATTGTCATCACCAACGCCTTCCTCATTCCAACACCAAACTTTGTCACCTTTCAGGCATGCCTGCTGAAGGATCCTTAGATGTTGATGAAGAATGGGGATATCCTGGCTTGCTTATGCTAACATGACTGGTTTCCCAGGTGGTGATTGCTGCATGGACTTATAGTTTGTCTTTCTCCTTACCTCTTTGTTTCTCATTGTGGTTTCAAATTTACTCTGGAGGTAATGTTATGATTGGCCCCTATTCTTTTCTTCTTGTCATTCATGTTTGTCATCATCAGCCTAACCCAATGCTTCTCCTTTGATAGAGTGCTCTAGAACATGCAATGTGTTCATCACACACCCTTATCTTTGTTATCTTTACTTCCTTTTCTTTTCAAACTTTCTTCATTTAGTCATAGTTGTTCTACAACCTTCCATGACTATCCACTGTGCAGTATATAAGGCTAGGTACTTTGTTCCTTGTACTCTAGCTTAGTCCTGCTCAATTCTATCTTGTTCCCTTTGCTTCCCTCATTGTAACTTGCTGCTACCTCTTTGGTAGGCAGACTTACCTTTAAACCACCTGCTATACATCCTAGCAGGAAGAACCCTTGACCCTGTGTGGCAAGTCCTTCATCCTTACCTTGAACCCTTGACTCTATGTTCTAGTTCTTTGAGTCTATGCTTATTCCTACCTGGACCAAGCATAACATTCACTAGTCTCACCTCAATCCTCCATCCTCAAGGGAAGCATGCCCCTTGCTTCCTTCAACCTTCATCCTCACCACTCCAATATAGTGGATCCTTGATTGCCCATTAGGTGAACCTTTGATCTCTGGTAGTCTAACTACCCAACCCTGAAACCTTTACAACCTTTGTCCCTGGTCATGACCCCAAGACTCCTTGGCCTATCCCTGAGCATGTCAGTGCTTGTCACTCTCATCACTACCACTTCAGCTAGTTAATCTAGGTCCAATACATTGCCCCTTCAATCCTTTGACTTGTGCAGGTGATCCTACCAAGTCTTCACTTGTCCCTACCTGGGCCAAGTGTAACAACATATTGAGGGGGTTGTGAGGTGGAGGTGGTGGGAGTTGGAGGGGGGGGTCAGGTGTGTCTTTGATAGAGGTGAGCCAATTGATCAGATCCTAGAGGGATGGACAACTTACAAGAGGTCCAGTCAATGGTGGGGTTGACTTCCTTAAGCCAAGGAAGTCCAAGGATGACATTCTCCTTTCCACAGTTGAGGATGTAAATGTTATGCTTGGTCCGGGTAGGAATAAGCATAGGCTCAAAGAACTAGGATGTAGGGTCAAGGGTTTGAGGTAACGACAAGGGACTTGCCATGTAGGATCAAGGGTTCTCCCTGCTAGGATGTATAGCAGGTGGTTCAAAGGTAAGTCTGCCTACCGAGGGGGTAGCAGCAAGTTTCGATGAGGGGAGTGAAGGGGACAAGGTAAGATTGAGCAGGACTAAGCTAGGGTACAAGGGATGAGGTACCTAGGCTTATATACTGTGCAATGGAAAGTCATAGAAGGTTATGGAACAACTATGACTAAGCAAGGAAAGTTCAAAAGGAAAGAGAAGTAAAGATAATAGAGATAAGGGTGTGCAACGAACACGTTGTATGTTCTAGAGCACTCTATCGAAATAGAAGCATCAGGTTAAGCTGATGCTGACAAGTGTGAATGACAAAGAGAAAAGAATAGGGGCAAATCATAACAGTAAAAGGTAACTTGGTGGGCCACTGATCCAATGTGGATGAAGAGGGAGGTGGTGAAGCAAAACTGACCATTTTTGTTGGCCAATTGGTCAATGTTGTTGATGGTGATGGAGGTGGCAAGTTTGGTTTTTGGGAGTTTGTGTTTCCAAACAAAATCCCAGTTGATGCAAGAGAATTGTGCTCCTGAGTCAATTAGGGCATGAGTACCCAATGGCTTTCAGGTGTGAAGGTTTGACAATATGAACAGGGATTTGCATAGACTGTTTGGTTATCAATGATACAAGTACAGATGCACAAGAAAAGAAGGGTCATTGCATTGGAGTATGCCCTTCATCTAAAAATCCTTGCCTGGAATGGCAGAGGAGATTCAAGCCATGATTTCATCATCATCATCATCCTTGACCTCTCTCAGCTGGGGAACTTCTTCCACCTTCCTGATCTTTTTCACTGAGGTCTTCTTCAGCTTAGGGTTGCTTGAGGGGAAGGTAGGGCATTCACTGGAAAGATGACCAGTCTTTTGGCATTGGAAGCAATGTCCTTCTGCAATGTATTGGTGACATTCTTCTGGGGTGAGTTTTCCAATTTTAATGGCATTGACATCCATGGTGTCAGGGTCCTTCAAGGGGCAAGAGGAGGAGGAGGAGAACAAATGATACGTGGAGGATCCAGACTTGTTCCTTTTGGCGATGTCTTCAGCTTTTCCCCATTGGGTGAGGAAATGAACTGCCTTAGAGTACCATTCATCGATTTTGGTGGGGATGGTGTCCATGGACATGATGTGATGCATGAGACAGATAGGGAGGGAAGTGGAAAAATACCTGATGAGGATGTTCTCATCCACAATCTTGCTGATCTGGACCTTGTTGTGGAACTCTGAGATGAAGGAAGTGAGTTCTGGGATACCAGCATTGCCAGTCATCTGTTGAGTGGAAAGCCAAGTGATGGCTAGGGCTTGGGTGTCATGGTGTTCAAAGGTGGTTTTGAAAATGAAGTCAGAATTTTCTGAAGCCAACTGGGGTTCCATCAGCCTTAGGAGAGAGGGCAGTTTTACAAAAAGAAAAGGCTCCAGACTTCATGTATGACAGGACAAAGGCGATTTTCTTCACTTTGGTGTTGTATACTTCTTCATTGACCAGGAGGTAGGTCTGAACAGAGTCCAACCAGATTGTTGCCTTAGTGTAGTCACCATCAAAGGCATCAGGGGAGCTGATGTGGAGTTCAACTGGTTTTGAGAGGGTAGACATCATAGGAGGAGGTGTGAAAGGTGGGAGGGGTTGGGTAGAGGTGAAGGTGTGGACAAGGGGAGGAGGAACAGGGGCAGGGTGAGGCACTTGGAAGGGGAATAGAGGGGGGTGAGAAGTAGTTGGGGTGGGGGGGGGTGGTGTGGGATTTCTGGGGATGTGGAGCACCAAGGAGAGTTGGTGGGCAAGGTCAATGTCTTCCTGTTGCTCAGCAGCAGTTGGGAGTGTGGTATCAGGGTCTAGGTGGGATTGTTCAAAGGGGGAGGATGATGAGGATGAAGTTTCTGAGGGAAGTTCTATTATGGTGAGCCTGTGCATACTGCACAGAGCTTGTTCTCTGTGGAAGGAGGTCCTGGGAGGAATGGTGGGAAATCTGTAACAATGACAGTCCTGAAAACGTAGAGCTTAGTCCTTTTGTTACACTTGGTCTGGGTAGGAACAAGCATAGGCTCAAAAAAAACTAGAACGTAGAGTCAAGGGTTCAAGGTCAGGATGAAGGACTTGGCACTCAGTCAAGGGTTCTGCCTACTAGGACATATAGCAGGTGGTTTGAAGGTTGATGGTGGCAAGCTGGTGTGCTGCCTCCATTTATTTATGGGCTGTTGTCCACAAGTTGCTCAGTTCCACCAGATTCTATGGCAACTGACAAAAACAATAGTGTACTAATTCATCTGTCTCAATTCAAATGGTAACCAGGCATTTTCCTTCTTTCATATTTGATTATGACCTTACACCTTCCCTTCTTTTTTACCCTGTCTTGGACAAATCTCACTATCTCAAGCCTCAAAACCTAGCTTTTGCAGAACCAGCCCTGCCTCCCCCACCTGTTCCCATCCTCTCTTCACATCTTGAATTGTTGTTGAGTGAGATTTGCATCCTCTATTCCTGGGAGGATCTACATTTTTTCCTTCCTCTGCCTCCCCACTTATCACATTCCAAACCATCAAAGCTCCCTAAACTGGCTGCTGTTTGGGCTGCTACTCCATCCCATGTGGTTCCTAAACCAGCTGCTGTTTGGGCTGTTACTCTGCTCCACTATGTGGTTCCTGAGGCCTCTGATGATGATGAAGACAGCAATATGTCAGATGTTTCATCTGAAACATCCTTGGCCTCTGTAGAGTCCTCTAGCAACAAGATACCAAAGCCTGATGGAGAAGCTGGAAGACCTGGAAGGGGTGGCTATAACTTGGAAGCCCAATTGGCTTAGAACCAGGATACATTCTCGAGGCTTAAAGTATGTTCAATCTTTCTTCCTGGTGGGCAACTGTTGCTGATGGTTGCTGCTAGAAATTTGTCCATCGTTTAGTTAGGAGACATCTTGATCCCAGCAAGTGTAAATCTCTCCAGAGTGATGATGCAGTACAATTGGTGATACAAGAGGCAAGTGTATACTCCTTATCAGATATATATGAATCCATCTAATGGAATTCTATTCCATAGACATTGAAAGCATTCCCAGATCTCCATGATTATCAGTCATGTTGATGTGTCCACAATCTAATTCAGCTGCATTTGAAGTATATGTCTGGGAGGGTGAGGTTGGCCCAATACATGGATATGGAGAAGGAGAAGGGGAAAAGGAAGGCCTGATTAACAATATAGTGTACATGCACCCCTTGATCATGACTTTTGTACAAAGAAATTTTACTGGCTTTTGTCTATTGAATGACACCTGCTTAAAATTATGGACTGAATATCTCCAACATCTTTACAGCACATCAATGATTACAACTTTGTTGCCTCACAATCCTCATTTGGAGCTGATGCCATGACACCAGTTATTGTGATCCTCTTCCCCTGTTACCTGGCTCCTGTCAATGTGCTTACTTGCCTCAAATTTTATGGTGACAAAATTGTTAAATAATAATAATTGTTTCGGTCTAAAGTATAAATGATTGGGTTGCAATGCAATATTGTTGTTTTTGTCAGACTCATTCAGTCTGAAAGCATATTGTGATCAGGTTTATTGTGTTACATTGGGGAGGAGAGTATTTAGGTTTGCTGGACAGATGAAATATATCATACTATCCAACAAACTTTGCACTTACAAATTTCCACTACCAAAACAAATAATGTTTCCAACCCAGTGCTACCAAATTATTGGCAGACTCAATGGAGGCATAGATAATGCCATAAACTGTCTTGCGATCAATGGGCAAGGGACCCTTCTTGGGGAAGGAAGTGAGTTGAAGTACAGGCATGCAATTACATGCTCACCAGCTTGTCAACATCCAGGCATTCACAGGATGCAACTCTGGAATTTGGACAAACTAGAGGAGATACCATCAACAGCTCAGCATCATGTACTCAATGATCCTATCAGCACTGCCATGTGGATCACCCATAAGGATGAGGTTCATGAGAGATTGTGCTTCAGTATGGGTCTCAGCTACTTGATTATCTGGAGGCAAAACAAGGCATCAAAAACAGTGAGAGCTCATGTAAAAACAACTAGGGCCACTCTGATGGTCCTTTTTTCAGATTAAATTTGAAGAAGTGATTCAGAAGCAACTGTGGACTGGTTCTGAAATCACCTGCATGGCACATGACACCTCCCAGGGACCCAATATGTGCATCACAGTTGCAACTCAAGGACAACATGTAGCTGTGTGGACATTTGATGGAAATCTCTTGACACCAAGATTAAGTATCCAGCTTGACATGACAGTCCTGAAAGGCATTGTGTTTTCAGGTCGAAATGAACTTTGGGCCTGGGGTATGTATGATGAATTAATGTAAGCAGTAATCTGAATGTATGGTAGTCATTAACATGAGAACAGGCTCACCATTTGGAGTGATGGTCATGTCATGAAGACCACGGAGTTGCCAACAGTAATGTGTGTAATTTTCACTCTACATGCTGCCAGTGACAAATACTTTTAGTGGAGGGGTCACTTTGAGCAAGAGATACTCAATATTTATCATCAATAACATGACTGACAGGTTCAGCCTGCATGAGATCAAGTCTGGGAACTTCATTTGATCCTACAGCACAAAGCAGAAGGTTCCAAAGCCAAAGCAGGTTGCTTTTGGAGAAAAGGGACCTGTGGTAGTAGGGGGTGGGGAATGTGGAGAGGTGTACATATTCCAAATGACCGCAAAGTTGGGATATTGATTTAGATGTTGTGGCATGCAGATGGAGGGCTTGTGCAAACAATAGGGGTACATGCAACCTTGCATAGTGTTGGAGATGCTACATTTACCAAGCTACATTCAGCCAAGTATTAGCTAAGCCAGATATTTCACACTCAGTAGAATATCTGGTAGTATGAGTTAAGCTTAATAATAATTGCTTCTCATCCTCTGC
>JBBPMV010000094.1:0-33646 GCA_038090495.1 Heimioporus retisporus | reverse complement strand
TAGCTAAGCCAGATATTTCACACTCAGTAGAATATCTGGTAGTATGAGTTAAGCTTAATAATAATTGCTTCTCATCCTCTGCCACCATGTCCTCTGTGCCAACCTAAGGCCCTAAACTTTCACTAGACAATTCATACCTTGTGGCTGTCCTCAGTGTCTCAGTGACATGTATGACAATTATATTCCAGTCATCCTGGTCCATTCCACTCTTGGCTTGTTTGTTGAAGATTGCCAGAAATCTGTTCCACTTCCCAGGACTATCTTCTTACAAGCCACCTTGTAGCCATAATGTCAAATATCTATACCAATGTGCTCAGCTGGATCAAGGCTGTCACAGAAGTTCTAGCTCATCACAGCATTCATCTTGATATTCATTAAAGACTCTTGGAAACAAAGTACATGATGGAGCATTAGGAAAGACCTTTTAGTGATAATTCATCCTAATTCTGGAAAAAGATTGATAATATATACATTTTCAAATATTATTCTATATTTTCATAAATTTATAGGATTTTATATATATATTCTATGTTTCTTCACCACTCCTGTGGGGTGTCATTATATTTTATGATATTATCAGAAATTTTTGAAATTTTATGTAGATTTACTTAGTTTATTCATCACTCCTATGGGGGGTTAAAATATGTTAGGAAATCAAAAATTCATGACAATCATAGATCAAAAAATAACAAGTATCAATAACAATCTCACATGTTTTAACCTACATTTGGAAAATGTATACAGAAAGTGTACAAAAAAGTGTTGGAAAAGTGTGAGGAAGAGTGTAAAAGAAATATATCAAAAAAGCATACAAAGATATAGAAAAGTATAAGAAAAGTGTACAAAAAAGTATACAAAAAGTATAGGAAAAGTACAGGAAAAGTGTACCAAAAAAAGTGTAGAAAAAGTGTTGTCAAAGTGTAGCAAAAGTATATCAAAAGTGTACCAAAAAAGCATACAAAAAGTGTTGTCAAAGTGTTGTCAAAATGTACCAAAAGTGTAGGAAAAGTGTAGGAAAAAATATACCAAAAAAGCATACAAAAGTGTAGGAAAATTGTTGTCAAAGTGTAGTCAGAGTGTAGGAAAAGTGTATCAAAAAAGTGTAGGAAAAGTGTAGAAAAAGTGTTGTCAAAGTGCAATCAAAGTGTAGGAAAAGTGTATCAAAAAAGTGTACCAAAAAAGCATAGAAAAAGTATAGGACAAGTGTTGCAAAATACAAGAACTGGACCAATACAAGAATGCAGGCATTATCTGAAGCCACTGTCCTCACTTCTCCATTTGTCTGCTCCACCTCCAACCTCCAACCCCTTGCACATATGTCCAACCTCCAGAGACCTGGAGAAATCAGATTGGATATAGGGGCACATCATCAATTTCTTCTTGAGAATTTCCAAATAGCCACTTCCAATGGTACCTCATCCAGTCCAATTCCTATCAATAAAATCATAATCAATTCATACCATGTGGCTATCTCCAATGCCTTGGTCACATGCATGATGATTACATCCCAGACACACTTGCATCCTGTCCTTGGCTCATTTGTTGAAGATTGCCAGACAATCCATCCCACTTCCTATTACACTTAGTCCAGGTAGGAATGAGGATAGGCTCAAAAAACTAGAACATAGGATCAAGGGTTTGAGGTATTGACAAAGTACTTGCCACTAGGGTCAAGGGTTCTGCCTGCTAGGACATATAACAGGTAGTTTGAAGGTAAGTCTACCTACCAAAGAGATAGCAGCAAGTTATGATAAAGGGAGCAAAAGAAGAACAAGGTAAGATTGAGCAGGACTAAGCTGAAGTATGTATAAGAGACAAAGTATCTAGGCTTATATACTGCACAATAAGTCATGGAAGGTTATGAAACAACCATGACTAAGCAAAGAAAGTTTGAAAAGAAAGAGAAGCAAAGATAGTAAAAATAAAGGCATGCAACGAACATGTTGTATGTTCTGGTACTCTATCAAAGTAGAAGCATTGGGTTGTGCCAATGGTAGTAAGCAAGGGTGACAAGAAAGAAAAGAATAGGGGCAAATCATAACATTTCCCTCATGGACTATGTGCATATGGCTATGCTGCCATATCCTTATCAGATGTGCATGGATACTTTATCTATGATCTATGTACATCACAGACAAACATGTAAAGTAGTATATAAGCTCAATAGACCCCAAGGAACTCCAGTTCTCTTGGTTCTTTCCTCAGAGTTCTAAGCAAGATAGACTACCCTCATCTTCACTTTTCCTTTTCAAGTACTTGCAATTGCATGCTCATCTCTTTTCTCCCACACTTTTGCCTACAACAAGCACCAGACTATGGCTTTGAGTGTTTCAATATATAGTGTGTGGGATATCCCATAGGCACAATATGCAGTATGTGGGATAACCCATGAACTACATATTGTGACTATGTGACATCCCATAATCCTAATATATGGTGCATGGGATGTCCCATGACCCCAATATGTGGTATGCAGGATATCCCATAGTCAATTCATGTCATATGGATATAAATTTTAATTGGTTTAGTAACATGTGGGTGTTGTGAAAGTAAATGTAAGTTGGAACAACTTGTAATTACATTATGATACAAAATAGAATATGAATTCCTTCCATGAAATTGATATTGAACAAATAGAAGAAGTAAAATGACAGATCAGTTGTCTTGCATAGTTCAAGATCTGAAGTGGTATAGATGCTATTTACATCTATTAGTGTTGGTATTCCAAATGGGGCATTTGTTCCCAATTCAGATAATTTTAATATACTATAAAAGGAAATGCCCATATTGTAGCACTGGATTTCAAATAATATATATAAGGTCACTTGAAGGTTTTTCCTGATGGCTGAAGAATCAATTTTGTAATATTAAAATGCAAGGAATTTACAAAAAATTATTTTGAGCTTGATATACATAATGTATTACTATCAAAGCATTCATTTTGGTGTAGTAAAATAATTCCAATTCCATTCATAATTGAATAAAAGGACTTCTAACACTTTAATATCCTATGGGATATTCTATGTGAAGCTGGGTCAAAGAAGAAATGAATGGGGCAATTTCTCCCAGCTTGCATTTCCTGGGATAACCCAGCAAAAATTGGCAGGAGCTGGGATAAATTCACAGAGGGTGGAAAATCCCATGAAATTTGACCTCTTAGGTCAATACGTATGCCATATGTTTTACACCTAAGAAGTATCTGGTTTGGGGGTGCCTAAAGTGTAATATGAGGGCTTGTGACACACATCTTTCAATAGGTTTCTAATAGCCAAATGTTGTGTTTTGGACTTTGTATGATAGACTCAAATGGACTTGGCTACAGCCATATTACATAATCATTGGGTAGATAATCTTTGTTTCATCGTGTCTACACCTCAGTCACAGACTCCATCTAGTACTGAGCTGAGACACTCTACTTGACACTCACATACTGTACTTATACCCTGTAGAGCATTCCTACAGATGCAATCTACTAGTCACAGACTCTGTCTAGTATTGAGAGCATTCCTACAGGTTATGAACCCTGCACTCTAGCTGATCACGCATATATTCTCATATCAAATCATGCATATATTCATCGGGATGTCTACAACTGACTCAGATGAGATTAAGCTACCAAAGTTGGATGCATCCAGTAAGGATTGGACCACCTGGAAGGACCACCTACAGCTCACTGTTGGAAGTCAAGGCCTTGGAGGGTATCTTGACGGCAGTGTGGTAAAACCCATAGATCCAGTGGTAGGAAAATTGGCTGGATGGATGGTATCTAGTGCGGAGGAGAAAAAGGCAGTTGAAGAGTATGAGAAAAATTACTAGGCATCTGCATGGGTATACCCCAGAGTATCAGTTGTCATACCCATACCCATACCCACCATATATTCATACCCATGACATGGGTATGGGTATATACTGTAAGTATGTGAGGGTACCCCATGGGTATACCCCAAGCTAGTATGGGTTACCTCATCTCAAAAACATGCATGAACAATGTATTCAGCCATGAATGAAATCTAACACCAAATACAATAGCAAAGATATCTACAATGGATGTAAGATTGACAAGTTGGACAGCCTTAGGCCCTTATTAAGCCAGGTCAAAATTAAAGTTTAGAAGAGGACAGCCATGCTTAGTAATAGCAAACCCACATGGGTATGCCATACCCATGCAGATGCCTAAAAATTACCCAACCTGGCTTGAAAAGGACTCAAAGATGCACCATTTAATGGCGACCACTCTCCCCAATACCCTGTTTGTCTGTCTTGTGGGCAAAAGCTCTGCTCATGAGTACTTCACTGTCCTGAGTGATCTCTTTGAGAAGTGGTCAGTTGTCATTGGTGCTGAGATGTGCCATCAGCTTGGAGAACTCAAGCTGAAAGATGGGGGAGATGCATGGGCACATATAAAGAAAATTATTGCACTTCATGAGGATCTGGCCTCGATTGGGTGACTGGTCTCAGATAAAGACCTTTTTAACATTGTGTATGCATCACTTCTGTGATCTTACAACCCTGGACTTGCAGTGCTTTTTTCAATGATGTGTCTGCAGGGTAAATCTGTCACATCAAATGACCTGATAGACATTGTGCTGGAGGAGTACAACAGACTCACTCTACAGGATGGCAGAAAGGGGAAGAAGTTCTCAGGTGAGGATGCAGCTTTTGGAGTGGATGCTTCATCACATAAGCACAAGGGGAAGAAGAAGTTTGATGGGAATTGCAACAACTGTGGTTGGTGCAGTCACAAGGTGCATGATTGCTGGGAGGAGGGTGGTGGCAAAGCTGGCCAAGCTCCCAAGGGCTGAAAATTGTGTGGAAAGAAATCCAAGGATGATAAGTCAAAGGACAATAGGTCTGTGTTGAAACCATCTGGGAACACAGCCACTACATCTACTGCTGCTGAACCTGATAGCACCTGGTTAGCTCTACCTGTTGGTGATCAGTCCATTCCTGCTAGTGTGGACACATTCCTGGCCCAAGACAGAGTGCCAGAGCTTTACAATAGTGGTGCCTCACAGCACCTTTCCCCTTGCCATGAACATTTTCTAAACTTTGTGTCGATTCTGCCTACACCAATTAGGGATGCTGACAACAGCACATTCAATGCAGTTGGGAAGGGTGACTTGCCTGTTTACCTCCATGATGGCAATTCTCAGATGTGGATTGTCTTGAAGGATGTTTTGTATGTGCTGAGTATGCAGGTGACACTGGTGTCTATCAGTTGTCTCATGGCAGCTGGTTTTCAAGTGGTTTTCGATGAGGGTGTCTGCCAAATCTTTAATGTGAAGGAGTCCCTCATTGGTCATGTTGAGGTTACCAATGGGCTCTATAAGGCATGCTTGGTTACTGCTGCAGTCGCTGGTGGGGATAAACCACTCACCATGGAGGAACTGCACATCTGCTTGTCTCATATCAGAGTGGGGACTATCTGTGAGATGCTGGTGAATGGGATGGTCATGGGCGTGATGTTGGACCTGAGCAACACGACTATGGGTCAGTGTGCATCCTGCAAGTATGGTAAGGCAGTTCACAAGCATATTGGGAGTGTTCATGAGCCCAGTCGGTCAGAAAAACTTGGTGATGAGGTTCATACTGACGTTTGGGGACCATCTCCAGTCCTGATGCCCAGGAAATGCAGCTTTTACAGTTCTTTCACAGACAATCATATGTGTTTTATGCATGTGGTTCTTATGGCTGCCAAATCAGACACATTTGCTGCCTATCAGGGTCTCAAAGCTTGGTTGAAGATGCAACATGGTGTGTCAGTCAAGTGTCTCTGTTCTGATTGTGGGGGGGAGTACCTGTTGGAAGACTTTGCATGCCACTTGGAGTCTCAGGGTACAGAGAGAAAGCTTACCACTCATGATACACCCAAACATAACTGTGTTGCTGAGTGATTGAATCGCACCTTGGTGGAACACATGTGGACAGTTTTGCATGCTAGTGATTTGTCCAAGATGCTCTGGGGTGAGGTGCTCTTACATATAGTCTGGGTGAAAAATCAGTCAGCTATTTGTGCATTAAATGGCAAGACACCATACAAGATGTTGTATGGAAAGAAACCTGATTTGGGGAACTTGCCATCCTGGGGTGTGAAGTGCTGGGTTCTTGACAGGTCGGGATCAAAGCTTGATGACCATGCTAGGAAGGGTCATTGGATCAGTTTCAATGCTGAGTCAACAGCCCATCAAATCTACCTACCCAATTGGCACATCATTGTCATTGAGCATGATGTGACCTTCCAGTGGGATGCACCAGTTTTGGTTTGGCTCAAAGAGGATACTGTAAAAGGGGGTCAGTCAGGCCCTGCTGTTGTGCCAGTTGACACACCTGGTGCACCTCTTGTCCCTGCTAACCCAGATGTGGTGGTTGTACCTGCCACTGGTCCCAAGTTGTGCTGATCATCTCACCAGCAGTTCAAATTGCTGTACCTCCAGATGTTGCATGCTGGAGTTGGGACTCATGATGGATGTGAGGATGGCTCGCTATTTCCCCAAGGGATCCAGATGGCTGTGGTGAAGAGTGTCAAAGGAGTTGACACCACATCAGCATGGGAGGCAGAAGATGAACAGGTGGTCCATGCATTCCTGGCAGGGACTACTATGGCTGAGGGTCTGGAGCTGGTGATGATAGATGAGGTGAGGAAGTGTCCAGATTGGCTGAAGTGGGATGAGGTGGTATGTATGTGCCAGGTTGAAGGGTTTAGCTGATGCCCATACCTGGGACATGGTTGAGTGACCTGCGAAGGGGATCAACATCATCAGTTGCAAATGGGTGTTCAAAATCAAAAAGAACATGGCCAGGGAAATCAATAAGTACAAAGTGTGGCTTGTCGCGCATGGTTTCATCCAACAGTACAGCATTGATTATGGGGACACTTATGCCCCAGTAGCATGCCTGGCCTCTTTGTATTTGGTCATGGCTATTGCAGCATGACATGATTAGGACATGGATGTCTTCAACTTTCATAATGCATTCCTGAATGGTAAGCTGGACAACAATGAGATTATCTATATGAAATTACCTCCTGGGTATGACAAGGATGGTCATGATCTCATCACCTGGTTGTGCATAGCCCTCTATGGTTCAAAGCAAGGTGCATTGAAGTGGTACTTACATCTATATGGGATCCTCAAGGAGCTGGGCTTTGTGTATATGGAGGCTGATTGGGGTGTCTTCATTGCAAGCATTGCCAGGCACATCCTCATCCTTGTGTTGCATGTAGATGACTATACAATCACCAGTGATTCCCCTACTCTGATCAAGGCATTTAAGGTGGAGATTGGCTCCACTTCAGGATTACTGATCTGGGGCCAGTTAGCTGGCTGTTGGGGATGAAGGTCACTCATGATTGTACCACACACACCATTGCTTTGTCACAGGAACCTTATGTGAATGCTATCCTAACAAAGTATAATTTTGCAGATGTGAAGCCAGTGTTGATTCCTCTGGATCCACATGTTCAGTTGTCAGAGTTGCAGTCACCAAAGACTATGGGGGAGGCTGCATGGATGAAAAATATCCTGTACCACAAGGTGGTTGGCTTGTTGATGCAGCTGGCCTGTGGGACTTGACCCAATATAGCATTTGCGACCTCATTTGTGGTGTAGTTCTGTGCTAATCCAGGATGGGATCACTAGGAGGCTGTAAAGTGCATCTATAAGTATCTGGTTGGGATGAAGGGGCTGGTGCTTACCTTTGGGCTGCAATCTTCTGGTCTTGTCAGGTATGTTGATGTGGATGGGGCAACACAGGAGCATCGCCATGCTATTACTGGGTATGCCTTCATCATAGATGGGGGGGGGCCATGCTTTGGGGTTTGTGGAAGCAGGAATTGGTCACTCTGTCAACAGCCAAATCCAAGTTTGTCGCTGCCATGCATGCTGCTAAGAAAGCAATTTGGCTTTGTTGTCTGGTCAGGGAGATGTTCCAACCTTGATCACACCTGTTGGTCCTTTATGGTGATAATCAGTCAGCCATTGCATTGACATGTGACAGGAGTTTCCATGCATGTACCAAACACATTGACATTCAGTATCATTTCATTCATTTTAGTGTTGAGAATGGTTTGATTTCTTTTGTTTATTGCCCTATGGGGAAGATGGTTGCTGATACTCCTACCAAGGCTTTGCCTAGCTTGAAGGCAAAGCATTTCACTTCTGAATTGGGTTTGTACTCATCCATTTGAAGGGGGAGTGTTGTGTTTTGGACTTTGTACAATAAACTCAAACAGACTCAGCTACAGCTGTATTACATAATTGTCAGGTAGATAATCTTCATTTTGTCATGTCTACACCTCAGTCACAGACTCTGTCTAGTACTGAGCTGAGACACTCTACTTGACACTCACATACTGTACTTATACCCTGTAGAGCATTCCTACAGGTGCAATCTACTAGTCACAGACTCCATCTAGTACTGAGAGCATTCCTACACCAAATATATGGGCCATGTGGTCTTATTGCCTTTGAAATATGACAGCTGCATTTTATCTGATGTCAAGATCACAGATGCAATTGTTGCTGTTATGCTTGGTCCAGGTAGGAACAAGCATTGATTTAAGAATCGAAACTAGAGGGTCAAGGATTCAAGGTGTTGATGAAGCACTTACCACTTAGGGTCAAGGGTTCTGTCAACTAGGATGTATAGTTGATGATGTCAAAAGATAAATCTGCCTATCAAAGAGATAGCAACAACTTATGATAAGAGGAGTCAAGGAAACAAGGTAAGATTGAGCAGGATTAAGCTAGAGTACAAGGGACATGGTACTTAAGCTTATATATTCTGCCTACTTCACTTTCCACCTACCCTGGCTAGCTTTCAATGGCATAAGTAAGTCTTCATTTTTTTTTCATCACCTTTTGTCTAAACTCAGCATGTAGTTTATGCTGTTACTGCCTGTCATCCAGGCTCTATCTGTCCACATTGCTGCCATTCATATGCACCATCTTTGGACACCTTTCAAATACTAATCTTGTGTTGGCATGCTACTCCAGTAAGTCTTTGTCATTCCAATTCTAATCTTACTGTTTCTGTTATGCTTGGTCTGGGTAGGAATGAGCATAGGCTCAAAGGACTAGAACATAGGGTCAAAGGTTCAAGGTATTGACAAGGAACTTGCCACGCAAGGTCAAGGGTTCTGTCTGCTAGGATGTATAGCAGATGGTTTGAAGAGAGTCTGCCTACCAAAGAGGTAGCAGTGAGTTATGATGAGGGGAGCGAAGGGGAACAAGGTAGATTGAGCAATGAATACGTTGTATGTTCTAGAGCACTCTATTGAAGTGGAAGCGTTGGGTAAGGCAGACGGTGGTAAGCAACAATGACAAGGAAGAAAAGAATAGAGGCAAATCATAACAGTTTCTTGTGACAGTGTTGTTGAAAAGAAGTATGTTTGGCAGCCCATCATCTGGTGAGAGGGTATGGTTATATCTTGACCCTATTCTTTGTACCTGCCACTATCCACTTTCTGCATCTGTGCCTGATGACTCTGCAATATTCCACCTTGGCATTTGGTAGGGTTCATCTTGAATTATACTTAACTCAATCCCACCTCTTATTTTATCCAGGCAATGACTCAACCATTGTCACACTTTATACCTTGCTCACTCAATCCAAACAGCAACCCAATGGCTGTTATTATACCTACCTTCTCATTTACTACTTCATATTTCCATTCTAACTACATGTTCATAGCATCTAGTAAGGATATATCTCAAACTGTTGGTACTCATGAAGGATATCTTTGCTGTCCCTTTGCAAAACTTCAGGCTATGCAAGGTAAATGCTGATCATGCTGATCCTAAGATCATATGTTGATGCTGACAGAACTATTTAAGATGATCAAGAACAGGACAAGATTTCTCATGAACAAGATACAGTACCTTGACTAAGATGAAAAAAACATGAAGAACAGCTTCAGAAACATATCCAGGTTGAAAAAGCTGCTCAGCACAATTCTTTCAAGGCCTTACTTACTTAGGAAGGCACTGCCACCATGATGGGCATACCTTTAGAGATAAAGTGATACAAAGCTATTGAACTTATTTTGCCCAGCTAATTATTTTGTTAGTTCAAATCATATGCCACAGGTGAGCTTCAGCAAGCTCTTGGTCATGCCCATCTCTCTTCCCTAGCTTGGATGCTTGTGCCATGCAAGAGCAATATTCTACCCCCAACTTTTCCTAGGAATATGGTAAGCATAACATGTTGATGGTTTTGCTGCAACTGAGTTACAGATTCTGCCTCCACATGTGCATGTCTCAGAGCTTGTGCACCCATGAAGATGGCTGTGCTAAGCTTGGATGGCACTTCTGACTTGACCACTCACAAAAGACCTCATGTACCAACTCCATTTTCTGAGCATGATATGGACAGGTGAGTTTCTTTAAGTAGAATAATGTCAACTAAGTAACATCTTTTTTTTGTAGGTATATTGAGGGGCTCAATGACTTTGACCCCACCTCTTCTCATTTCACTCAAAAGTGTGTTCACTATATCATGCTTAATGACAATGATAAGCCCCCAGCAGACCAAGCAACACCAATAGTGGGCCATGGGGGAAGCTTGTCAGCTGAACCCAAGCTTGTCATGGTTACCACAGTTAATGAACTGCAAGTGGTACCAACCAAGCCTTCTGCTCTGAGTCACACAGCAAGTGGTATTCAAGCTAAGACCCAAAAAGCTTGACCTAAGGCATCTAGCTGTGGCCTCAAGATCCATCATATCCTGAACACAGTGATCCAGCTGTATTATGCAATATTGCCAATGGATAATCTGTTCCCTGACACTGATATCAAGCTTGAGGATGTGGAGGCCAGGAATTCCAGCTGCAAACACCACAAGGTGGTGAAAATTATGCCTGATACTAATCTGATTGGACTGGTAAGTGGTATTCATTTGTGATATATGCTAACTTGAATATGACATAGATCACTGCATGTGGTTCAACCCTACATTGCTTGTTCAAAACAAAAGCTCAGACCATTGTTGTTACTACTTATGGGTTCAAGACAAGTGATGCATCTGTCATGCAAGCAAAGAACAAGAAGGTTGCCCAATCCTTGAAGTCTAATGCATTGTTTGCTTGTCATGTAAGTTGACACTTAAATTGGGTAATATCACAGACTGACTATAACTTCCCAGGAGCTCCACCCTCATCCATTGGGACTGTATCAAAATGGGACAATTCAATGAATTATCAATGAAGTTGTTATGATTCGCCCCTATTCTTTTCCCTTTGTCATTCGAGTTTGTCATCATCGGCTTAACCTGATGCTTCCACTTCAATAGAGTGCTCTAGAACATACAACGTGTTCATCACACACCCTTATCTCTGTTATCTTTACTTCTCTTTCTTTTCGAACTTTCTCCACTTAGTCATAGTTGTTCCACAGCTTAGTCCTGTAACTTGCTACTACCTCTTTGGTAGGCAGACTTCCTTCAAACCATCTGCTATACATCCTAGCAGACAGAACCCTTGACCCTACATGGCAAGTCCTTTGTTGATACCTTGAACCCTTGACCCTACGTTCTAGTTCTTTGAGCCTACGCTCATTCCTACCTGGACTAAGCATAACACATGCTATTGAACAAGAGTTTGGCAACCGGATGTTGAAGAATGAGGATGGGCTCATTGTCACACATCATATTCTTCCACTGTGGTCTATCAAGGCCATAGTGGTTGGTTCTAGTGTTCTGCTTGCCTGCATGCTGGACTCCAGGTCTGAGATTGTTGCCATGCCCAAACAGGTTTGGGAGTGACTTGGAAACCTGATCCATCCAGACCACATCATGCATATGTCTTCTGTAAGTATGAATACTGATGCTACTCTAGATGTCATGGAAGACCTTGTGCTTGACTTTGGTGCTAGTGAGGTTCACCTCCAGGTCCAAGTTGTTGCCAGGGCCAACTTTGACATATTGCTTGGCTGACCTTTCCATTGTCTCCTAAGTGCAACTACTGATGATTTCTCCAACAATACACAGAATATCATGCTCCACAATCTGAACACAGGCATCACATATAAACTTCTGACACACCCATGGACAGAAGGATGTCTGCATTGCAAAAAAGGCATTTACTGCCAGAACCATCAATCCATTGTGGAGATGGGTTTTTAAGTCTTGATGATCCACCTAACAGTGGGGGAGATTCTGATATCTCATCCAATGAGTCCTCATCATTTTCCACATTATCACTATATGTCTATCTGCATTCCACTAACTTCTCCTCTTTTATCTCTGTCTTATCCATCTGCACATCTGCATCATCTTCTCTTTGTTCTGTTGCATCTCCACTGAAAGCACCCACATGTTTGGGTCCCATTTCATCTTCATCCTCCTATGATTATCTTTCTTCCTGCCATTCCACAATTACTTCTTCAACCTTATCTGCTCTTCATTCTTGTCTTGATTTTGATATTGTCTGTTATGCATTGGCTTACAAGCCTGTTGTGAAAATAATCCACTCAGTGGTGGCTCCTGTTGACAAGGAGTTCTGCATCACTTGATGGTTGTCTGATGATCCACTTGCCAGTCTTGCACCACTACCTATTTTTCCTCCTGACTTTATTCCTGGCATCCACTTCACCAAGGAGTATGCTGATGCTTTAGATCTTGACCCTGCAAACTGGCTTTGGCTGGAAGAGTGCAAGCTTGTACAGTGGATTGTCTGCAAACATGAGATGGCCTTTGCTTGGGTTGCTACCAAGCAAGGTCATTTTGATGAGTGGTACTTTCCTCCAGTCAAAATACTGACAGTTCCACATACACCTTGGATCCTCCAAAATATTCCAATTCTGCTTGTGATGTGGAACAACACAATCCACATAATTAAGGACTGGATTGCATCTGGAGTCTATGAACCCTCTACTGCTGCCTACACTCTCACTGGTTTTGCATTCTTAAGCAGGACAGCAAGAGTCTCTAACTTGTCCATGACCTCTAACCCCTCAACACCATCATCATCCATGACTCATGACTTCCTCCTTTTGTCAAGCAATTTGTGGAATCATTTGGCAGGTATGCTGTTTATGGCATGCTCAACCTTTCTGCTGGTTATGATCAGTGTCCACTTCATCTGGACTCCAGGGACATGACTACATTCAGCAGTCCTCTGGGTCCTCATCATCTCACTACTGTTCTGATGGGTTACACTAACATGGTACAGATTTACCAAGCAGATATGTCCTTCATCCTTTAGGACAAGATCCCACAGTATACATGTCTGTTTATCAATGACCTACCAGTTAAGGTGATGGAAACACATCACCAATCATCTGATGGTACATTTAAGACAATTGCTGACAACCCAGGTATCTGCCACTTCATTTGGGAGTATTTGGATGTCATTCAATGCATCCTCCAGCACCTCCAGAACATCAGTGTCATGGTTTCTGCCAAGAAGTTTGTGCTTGCTGTGCCTGATGCTACCATTGTGGGACACAAGTGCACCTTCGAGGGCCATATTCCACATGAGGCAAAAATCCAAAAGATCTGCAATTGGCCAGAGTACTGGAACCTTACACAGGTCCACAGTTTCCTAGGTTTGTGTAATGTTCTCCATGTTTTCATTAAAGATTTTGCTTCCATCACTCATCTGCTCATGAACCTCACCTGGAAAATAATCCCCTTTGAATGGAGGGATGCACAACAGGAGGCCATGCAGTTGCTCAAGGACACTATCATTTGCTTACCCACACTCCTGCATCTGGATTATGAATCCAGCTGTGAGATTATCCTGGCAGTCAACACATCCTTTATGGTGGTCAGATACATATGTACTCCTCCAGGTTGGGGAGGATGGCAAACACTATCCAAGCTGTTTTGGGTCAATCAGCCTTACTAAGGTTGAAGGCTGCTACTTGCAGGCTAAACTCAAGCTGTTTGGTCTTTTCTGTACTTTCTGCACCATCCATATTTATGTTTCCAGTGTTGCTAACTCTACAGTGAAAA
The DNA here is from genome assembly GCA_038090495.1 of Heimioporus retisporus. Classification (NCBI taxonomy): domain Eukaryota; kingdom Fungi; phylum Basidiomycota; class Agaricomycetes; order Boletales; family Boletaceae; genus Heimioporus; species Heimioporus retisporus. The sequence goes on along the minus strand of JBBPMV010000094.1, from coordinate 19,696 downwards.
TGGACACTAAGTATGTCAAGGGCATGATCAATAATCCTGATCTCCAGCCCAACATGACTATCAATTGGTGGATAGTGGGTATCCTGCTATTCACTTTCAAGCTTGTCCATGTACCTGTGGACCATCATACTGGTGGGATGGTTTGTCTCAGTGGCCTTGTGCTGCTGAGGGCCCACCAGATGATGATGACTTTGAGGATTGGTTGGATGCCACCTATTCATTTTCTATCATATTGCTCAATGATCATTTTCCTCTGCCATCTTGTGCTGACCTCTATATTGATTCCACTGTGGAACTCTGTGTGCATGTTCTGGAAGGTTTTGTTTATGCCCTCACTGCTCCACTGGAGGATGTGGTGGATCCTCCACCCTCTGCTCTGAATATTCCTTGCTTTGCAAAAGCCCTTGCTTGCAAGGCTTGCATTGAGCAGATCCATAATTTTCTTATCTCCTGTGCTTGTCCTCCTGACCTTTCAGATGCAAAATACTCCACCCTTGTTTCTGCCATTATGCAGTTCTTCTATCTCAATGGTTCTCTCTGGCATAGGGAAGCACATGGTCATTATCAGCTCATTGTCCCAATAGACAAGTGGTATGGACTAATTCAGGAGGCTCATGATGACCTTGGGCACAAGGGTGTCTTCACAATCCATACTTGTCTGCTTCTGCAGTTTTGGTGGCCTATGCTTGTCAACAATGTCAAGTGGTTTATCCACACTTGTTACAAGTGTCAGCTATGGCAAACTCATAGGTTGCACATTCCTCCAACTATTCTGGTGGTTGGGGGTTTGTTTCACAAGGCGCATGTTGATACTATGTTGATGCCTCACTCCAGCAGATACCAATACATTGTGCAGGCTTGCTGTACTCTGACATTTTATCTGGAGTGGTGGATGTTGTATTCTGAAAACACTACTGCTCTTGCCACCTTCATCTTTGAGGATATCCTCTGCCGCTGGGGTGTTCTCTTGGAGATTGTGATGGATAATGGCTTTGTCTTTGTCTAGGCCCTGGAGTTCCTCACAACCTGCTACAGGATCCTGCATATCCACATCTCCCCTTATAACTCTTAGGCCAATGGAATTATCAAGCATCTTTACTATGATGTCCAGGAGGCCATTACAAGAAGTACCCCTAGGGAGGACATTCACTGGACATGTTCAGCTCATTCTGTCTTCTAGGTAGAGCATGTTACTCTCATCAAATCAACCTGTCTCTCTCCATATTTCATGGTTCATGGAGTCAAACCTCTTTTCCCTTTCAATCTTTCCAAAGCAACCTTCCTCATTCTGCCCCCTGATTCCAATCTGCTGTGTACCACTGGGCTGATTACTTGGCATGCTCATCAGTTGCAAAAGTGTTAGGCCAACTTATTCTCTATTCACAAGTACATTCTGGAGGCTCAATTTATGTCAGTCAAGCAATTTGAGAAGGTATATAAAAATCAGATTAAGGATCCAGATTTTCCTCCCAGAAGTCTGGTCCTCATTCACAATTCCCACATCAAGCATGAGCTAAATTAGAAGACAAAGCCTAGGTACTTGGAGCCAATAGTCATCCTTCACCAGATGATCAAAGGTTCATATATCTTGGCAGAGTTGGACAGCACAGTCTTGAAGTGTTGGTACACCACCTTCCACCTCATATCCTATCATCTGCAATCGCAGTCCTCAATTCCAGTTATGGAGTTGACTGGTTTGGATGAAGAAGAACTGGAAAACATCAAAGGTATAGATGATGCAGAATTTGACAATGAAGATGGGGAGTTGGTTGATTATGACTAACTTCCCATAAGCAGGTTATCAGCATCTCCTTCCCGTCTTATCTGACCATCCTCATCATCACTAATGCCACCATTTATACAGACAATCTTCCATATCTGATTCTACCCCAGGTTTTGTCTGGAGAACTCTGTTTCTACCCTGGGTTTTATCCAGTGATATCTCACCCATGCTTCTCTGCTCATCTGCTAATATCTGCTCTGCTTCCATCTCATAGTATTATCAAAGGCACAAAAAGACAAAGTATCTCTCCCTTTCTTTCTGTGTCTCACACATATCCACATATAGTATTCTGCTTCCTCCACATTTTGAGGCATTGCACACATTTGTGACCCATTTCATTTCTTCTTTGATGAACTTTTATGCTAAATCAGAACTCAACTTCCACTATGGATCATATGCAGGTGTAGATGATGGAAGCCAACTGATGAAGACAAGTTGAGTCAGACATTTGCATTGGACACTATTCCTATTCTCTTCCTATCCTTCCACTTTTTCTGCTTCTCTGCTTCTTCTGCCCCTCCGCTTAGTCTGCTTCACATTTGTTCTTTTATTTTTCTCAGACCCATTTGGGTTTCACCCCTTATTTTCAACATGGACATGGACACATTGCAACAACTATCTACATCACAGGCATGGACATGCTACAGCTACCAACTAAGTTGAGTGGCCTGCCAACTTCTTGAGCATGGCAAGCTCACTCCAGATCTCTGCTACATCTGCAAGCAGCTCTCCAACTGCATGATCATGATGTTGGCCAGGGACCACATCTTGGTTGGTCCAGCAGTGGTCTTCATCTTCTTTTGTAGTAGCACTTCTTCCTCCAACAACTTGACCTCGATCACCTCACATGACAGACCCACACAAGCTGGTGTGGCATGCTTGAATTGTACTATGATGGGTCAGCTATGTTATGCAGATGTTGTCACTCACCTACCAGGTGCCAGTGCTGGCTCCACCTCATTCACCTTCACCCTCACCTTGCCCTTCCTGCATGACTTGTTGTAGCCATGTTTCACCAGTATGCACAACTTGCAGGTGCTGAGCTTCTTGCTGACACACTTCCAGCCTTTTGTGGCACACTTGTCACACAGGATGGCATGCTCAACCTCATCCTCAGCAATCACTTGCTGCATGTTGTCATCCCTGTTGCTATCAGATGTTGCCTGTTGTGGAATCCACAAGAGCTATGATGGTGATCAGTACTTTCTATGCACAAATGCCAGGTACTCACCAGGTTGATTATGATTAAGTTGGTGGGCTAGCTGATCACAACCTTGACCTTGCCTGTCCACTTACATGGAACTGGCAGAGGGGTTGGCCACAATGGCAACAGCTCACACTCCACTTCCTTTTCCCCATCTGCTTCACTTGCCACTGTCTTCTTTGCCTTGTCATCACCCACCTCCACCCCCACTCTGCCTCACCTTTGTCTCCCATCATTTCCTCTACCATCTCTTCTGCCATCTCAGTCTCTGCCTCTGCCTCACTCATCTTCTTCTTCACTGCCTGCACTGCTTCTTGCTGGGTGTGGAATTGCATAGCATGTTCTTCCATCCATCACTTGCACACGTTGTGACTTTTGGAGAAGTCTACCAGCAATGCCAGGCTGATAGACATGGTGATGCCAACTCAATTGATGGCCTCAAGGGCCTCATCAAAGGCATGCTGGAATTTTGTTAGTATCTCATGCCACCCACAAATGCTATGCCATGTATCCTTTTTGCTCCCCACTCTCTGATCCAATCCTGCTTCTCTTCATCCAGGTTTTTGTGATTGTTGGAGTGCATCATATGCATGGCATGTAGCATGTCCTGCATGATCTTGATGTGGGCCTCAGCTTGTACATGTATCTGCACATGGCTAACAGTCTTGGACAAGGGATCCTTGAGTACAGTGAGGAAGGAGGGCATGGTGGTGTTGGTGGTGTTGGGTTGTTGTGATGGTAGTGGTTGTGAGGAGAGAGATGGGAGGGAGAGACATGACATGATGGGAATTTTTATGCAACAGATTTGAAGTCCACATTGTCTGGTGTGTATTATGTCAGCATCACATGACTGACTGGGGACAGTCAGCATTCAAGTCCCTATTGGATGTGGGGAACTATGGTTCCCTAGGTTTGTATCTGGTCATTCCTACACCAGGGACTGTCCCTCAGGATGTCTATCACACATGCCAGTCTGTTTTTTATCATTGAGTACCTTCCACTTCATTCTGCCTTCTTCTGCATGTGTTCACATCAACATCCACATCTGCCTTCTTTCAGATTTATTTACATTGTTTCAGACTTCATTTCTATCCATCCTTATGTGTTCCTATGTATATGTCCCTTATGCTTTATTCTACCCTTCCCTTTCCTTTATGTATGCTATTTTAATCTTAAATCTTGGCCCTATGCCCGGACTATAAGGGATTGTTGTTAGTGTTTCAAAGAAATCTTTGAACTTGGACTTGATCATATTGCATCGCTTGCTCAGAAATCATCTCTGCCTATATCTATCACCTTGTACTTCATATTCTGTACTTCATAATGCCTCACCATCCATCACCATTGTCTCCACCTCCTCCACTTCTTCCAATTTATCTGCTTTTGAGCAGATCATTCTAGACTCACCCAGAACACCATTTTCTTGCTGGGAATGCCTCTCCTCTTCCCCTCCTTCATATCCTCTTCCCTTCAAAACCTCTTTAGGGATGAACCCATCACACCCCTATCATGCTGCCAGCATCCCTAGGCAACAAACTATTTTTACACCATACAGTCTGTCCTGTTGCTGTCATACATCAGCAAACTTGCCTTTGTCTATCTAGCACTGGACAGACTGGACCATACTAGACAGTCCTCCAGCTCCTTCAGCTACATTTCCAACTGGCTAGAACTAGACAAGTCAATGTGGTCTGTCCCAGACTACACTGCCAAACTTCCAAGGCACTGACAAATCATATGCCCAAAATGGTTTGAGTGTCCCACATACCATGCCAAATACACCTCAATAAGGCAATGTTAAACTGTTCAAGTGCTCATTCATCAAGTACCCAAAAGTGTATGTTATGTTAACCTGAAATGCCTGAGGTTCATCTGAGGTCACCGAGTGCATCGTTAAGCCACAATGTGACATTTCACTCGCACTCATGTGTTTCTTTGTAACATGTCACACCAATGGTCTAACTAGCAACCATGGGAATGTGATACAAGGGTACTATGCCATCTACTTGGTGAGCATCACTGCTATGCATGCTGAATATATGCGCTGATGTTGCTCAAGAGATGATGCACAGGTTTGTGTCTGGGGGCTTTGAATGATTGAGTGAACCATGACAAAGTGAGACCAAGCCATGGAGCCAAATGCTGAACATCCATTTGTGTTGAACATTACCATAAATTGACATACAGTATGGTGCATGGTACATGACAAGCCACGGAACTACAGACTAGAACGAATTGACATACAAAAAAAGTGCTCCACAGTTTCCTTCAGCTTGCCAAAGCTGAACTGACAAATGGTGTCAGCCAGCTGGGAGTGCCTGAGCTGCTGGAGCCCTGGATCTCTGAGCCATGTAGTGATGAAAGTTCCATCCATGCTGACATGCGAATTCCATGCTGCCCATTTTCCACCAGGAAAAGATGGATAAGTTGTGACAAATGCCATCCAAAAAAAGTCCTACATCATATCAAAGTGGTTTCCATCGAAGTCATTGTCGACATTATTCGATAAAGTGTGCTCAATTTCATCCAAGAGGGTGCACCAGTGTTGTTCATTTTGAAAATCAAAGGAATGTTCCAGAGGGAAAAAGGGGAACATATGCTGCGATGTTTTATTCAATCATCATCTCATAGACCCCAGTCAAGGACATACTGTTGATGGGCACAGTCCGGCATATTTATGTTGTAACTTGTCCCTCGGAAACATGCTTTCTCCCCCAATGATGGGACAGAGATGTCTGGTCAAATTATCTGGGAGCTTGATATACACTTGGACTGGCTGGCTCAAAGTTGTTAGTTCACCTCAGAAAACCGAATTAACAATAAAAACATACAATGTGTGATGGAAGCAGCATGACAGCTCCAGAGAACTGGATATTCAAAAAAATGGGCTCAACGACCCATTCGTCATCAGAGCAAACAGTATCAGCAAGTATGGTGACCAGTGAGTTGAAAAGCATATTTGAGCACTGGAGAAGGAAGGCCTTTGCAGATGAAAGTCTGTCAACAATGGTCATGTGACTCTTGGATGCCTTGTCGGAAGAAATCAGAGTTTACATCCCAAATCTCATTGCAGCAATGAAGACATTGATGATGCTGGGCCCAACCATTTGCTGAATACTGTTCTCCTTCTGGATTTCCAGGACATTCAAGTTGCTATTGTCCTCAGTCTGATGCTCAAGTTGTTCAGCACCCGGGATCATACTCCACTTGATCCAAATGGTAAGTAATCATTCTATTTTGTGCTCAATCCAATCTTCCACTCTGTCTAGTGTTTAGTTTAATCACAGCAGGGGATGTCAGATGCAAGCCCTGCAGTGCATGCATGGGTCATGAGCTTGTATGAACAGAAAGCATGTCCTCGTGCATAGTAAGACAAAAAACACCAGCGCCACATTCAAGTATAGCAGGCGCAGAGCACCCTCAAAAGTGCTACCATGAATATCTCCAACCCAGCTCTGGGTCCTGTTGATCTCCTTGAAGTTTCCATCATTGATTCGGATCTGATTGGTGATCCACACTCACTGTCATTGTGTTCAATGTCCCCACAAACCAAGGAACTTCCCAATGGTCATTATCCAGGCCCATGCATGGATCACCACAATGATTCACCATCAGCCAGCCACCTGTACGCATTCTTGGACTTTGAAGAGATACAAAGAGAAAGAGAAGACGGAAATGCTACTGTGACTTGCTTGCTGCATCTGGGAGATGAGCTTGCCCTTGAGACCAACTATGATATTTTGCACAGAGGTGATGACATTGATGGATCATTGGATGCTCTTCTCGCAGAGATCAAAGGTACAAGCCTGATTATTGGTGTGACATTCATACCAATGTTGAGGTCATTAGATCTGCTCTTTGAACCAAACCACCATTCCAGGACATAGATGTCCATTAAGAACACTGTGGTTCCTTCCAACTCCCCATATTATCCTTGGCAGTCAAAACCAGTATGTTGCCCTATCAATCATATTGTGATTTTCCTGATCTGCTGACAGGAATTCATCACTCATTTATTGTTCACTTTGCCTCAGATCCACTTTTCAGATCAACAGAAGAGGGTGGTACTGGAGTGGGCAACCACACTTGGCACACCTGATGTCCCAAGCCTTTATTCAATCAAGTCAATGCAAGAATGTATTTCTAACCTCCTTCAAAACCCAACTCAAAAGGTGACATCTTTGTCTGATAACACATTCTACCTGAATTCCATCAGCAAGGCCATCGCTCTTGTATGTGGAATATTCAATGACTATTATCACAGACTATTCAATATTTCATAGGATTTTGCTAATCCATTGACTCAATTGGTCATGCAAGACTATCCTGAAGATGGACACAAACAGATGTCCCAAGTATGGCATGGTAGCAAGATGTTTCACAACCTTCCAGATGATTTAGCCCCACCTTTGGTCCGAGTTGAAGGGAGAATTTATTTTGTCAATGAGCTACTGCAACAAAGCCATGAGGAGTACTTTATTCCAACAAAGTTCTTCCAGGCACAAGTTGGCCCAATGGCTGAGACCGAGGTCCTTTCTCTGGGACACAAAATTTCTCAAACAGACATAGGTATTTAGGCATGCTGCCACACTTGATCTCAGCTGACATTCCATAGAAAGGGTTCACCATTGACCTGGAGTGGTCATTGTTCCCATCTCAACATTTTTTCACATGTTTGAAGACCTTTCTGGTCATCTCAATCTCACATTCACCAGTTTGTGTTGTATTTGCTTTATTTACTAACACTTAGCTGAGCAGTCAAGTTATAGAATCGGCCACTCCTTTCAGAAGGCTTATGCCCAATTCACTCCATCCAAAGTCAAGGGGCTGATTGGTTCTCACTGTGCCACTCATTATTTTTATGGATGATGTTTTAGTGAATGTTTCGAAACAGTGGAACAAGCATCATGTTATCTATCTATCTAATGCTGCCATGCCGCATGAGATGCTGGAAAAGGAGTTCTGCATTCATTTTGTCTTGTCGTCGCCTCATGTGGGACCTCTTGAGCTGATGGAAGGGTTCTGGGATTCCCTGGGTAGGATGTCTCCTGCTGCTATGATAGTACATATTACTGATTCTAGCATGTAAAGGGAAGCTGCCAATACTGGAGTCCTTGCATGGGACTCAAAACATCAAGAAGAAATCATGTTGATCCCTTACGACCTTTTTCATGCTGGTGATAATTGTTACGCTTGGTCCGGGTAGGAATGAGCATAGGCTCAAAGAACTGGAATGTAGGGTCAAGGGTTCAAGGTGACGACGAAGTACTTGCCCTATAGGGTCAAGGGTTCTGCCTGCTAGGATGTATAGCAGGTGGTTTCAAGGGTAAGTCTGCTACCGAAGAGGTAGCAGCAAGTTATGATGAGGGGACGAAGGGGAAGCGAGGTAAGATTGAGCAGAACTAAGCTAGAGTACAAGGGACAAAGTACCTAGGCTTATATACTGCACAATGGAAAGTCATAGAAGGTTATGGAATAACTATGACTAAGCGAAGAAAGTTCAAAAAGAAGGGGAAGTAAAGATAACAAAGATAAGGGTGTGCAACAAACACGTTGTGTGTTCTAGAGCACTCTATCGAAGTAGAAGCATCGGGTAACGCCGATGATGGTAAGCAACAATGACAAGAAAAGAATAGGGGCGAATCGTAACAATAATCCTATGCAAGTTGAAGAATGCAGTCATGCCAGCCTAAAATGCAACTTCTTTTGTTGCACCTGCAAAGTCGGTGGGACTACCTTGATGAAGAAAATGGATGACAAATATAAATTGATATTCAAGGTTTGTTTCCACTGTTCTTCTTGCATCAGTGTGAAAACTCACCTTTTCAGTGTAGCGAGCTTCAGATGGTAGGCGAGACACTCAGCAGTATCAAGGAGCAAATACAATTGGTGAAGCTTGCTGGTGGAACCAAGAAAGTCTGGAACAAAATGAGTATGACTGGCACGCACGATGCATTGAGCACCCCTGTTATCAACCACCTTCTTGAGCTTGGCAAGCAATTGTGAAAATGGACTGCCAGAAATCCCAGCATGGCAGAAGCTGATGTTTGTGCAGCCTTGGAGAAGCAGCTAGACGAGTTATTGAAGGGCAAACTGATTGATGATTATATCAATCCCCTCCTCAGAATTTCTGGTCTTGACATTCACAAGGACACACCAACTGAGATTTTGCATATGGTCCTTCTGGATGCTGTCAAGTATTATTGGGGGCAAACAGTGCATATCTTGGACAAGTTACATTCACTTGCTACCTTTCAAGTTCGTTTGGACTTCCTCACAAAGGATGGGCTAGGAGACGTGATGCTTGCTGCAGAATATATTGTCCAATACAAAGGAAGCCTTATTGGATGACACTTTAAGAGTCTTGTGCAAGTCATGCCATTTCTCGTCTGTGATCTCATACCATGCATGGTCTTGAACGGATGGATCATTATTGGATGGTTACTTGTACTTCTCTGGCACACTGAAATCGAAGCAGTGGAGATGTATCTGGTTTGTATTTTCAGCTTTCTGCCAACATGGACATTACTGAGTTGGTCCTCTGATCACAGGCAGACCTGTCATGTGTAATCGAGGATTTTCTGACAATTTCAGCCCAGTGTGCACCAAGCATTCTCATCTCAAAGGCGAAATTCCATTTCCTTCTTTATCTTCCCATGTACATCCAGTGATTTGGTCTGCCGATACTCTTCTCCACTGAATGCTTTGAGTCTTTCAATCATGTTTTCTGGTTATCAGCTATTCACAGCAATCGCCAGGCTCCAAGTCATGACACATGTCTTATGTTTGCCCAACAGGATGATGTAAAACACATTGTTACCAGTGGTTTCTGGCTTGATCTGAATACCCAATGTTGGGTGCAAGCAAGCACATATGTCTGGGCCTACACAAATGACCACCCACAGCAATGAAAAACAATGGGGCTACTGGATTTACTTCCTAAAAAATTGGGTGTGACTCATTTGCCAACCTGGGCAATAGATGGAAAAAAAGGGGTCATATCTCCAGTTGAATGGCAGACAACAGAGATGGGAAAACTTTCAGATCAATGTCGTCCAGCTCAGCTATTCTACTCTGTTTCCTCAGTGGTTTCTGTGGATGGTAACAATGTCCACCCCCAATCTTACACCATTTTTCGACATCCATCCTTGGCTGAGCCATCAGTCAGTCAAGTGGTCGAGATTCTCAGTGGTCACAGCTTGCCATATGCAGTCTCTTATGTTCTGGTCACTTGGTTTGAATTTCTACCCACTCTCCACTCTTGTCTGCAGGCCCCATGCCTCAGAGAAGTGGCCTCTGAGGAAAGAATTGTGATTACACCCAATGTAGGTCAACTTGCACATTGATCATCTGTTCAATCGCTAATAAGACATTAAGGCATTATACTACACAATTAATGTCCAACACAATTGTGAGACTGCTCTTTGCAATGCCTTCCATGATGTACATGTGTACCAAGAACATTTGATATCAACACAGACAAAGAAGGTCATCAAGCATACTCCAATTGGCACATATCTCCTCAACACCCATGTGCTCCATAATTACTGCCAGATCTTGTCTGCTCTTCTGCCCAACCTCCACAAAGAACTCAAGGTGCCCCTGATCGCTGAGCATGACAGTCTGCAATCCCATGCTGCAACATTGCTATGCACTACAAAAGCAACTGATGGGGAATCTGCTGCAACCAGTTCTGCAATACCAGCCCCTGCTTTTGTCAAGGTCTCTGCTGTGGTGAATGGCAATAAGAAGACCACAAAAGGGAACAGCAAGGGCAAGGTGCCTGAGGTTGTTCCAGGCAGCACCACAGCATCAACACTGGCAAGCGCTATATCAACTACCAAGGGGACAAGGAAGGGGACCAGGGGGGGTGATGTTCAGATTGCCTCTAATCATGCCACTGCCACTACTAATGTTCCTCCAGCTTCAGCCTCCCTCATAACATCTGCTCAGTCCAATCCTGCTCTCATGACATATCCAGCTCCAAGCCCATTACACTACCATGCTTATGGCACTCCACCTTTGTTTCCAGTCACTCCCACAGTTTTACCTCCTGCCTTCACATCTCACCCAATCCCTCTGCATTTGTTCATGCCAGGGTACTATCACACATCCATGTCTTTACCAGCACATTCTGGTCAAGCAGACTATTACTCGGGTGGACTCTCCAACTTCTGCCAACCTGTCTATCCACTGAATCCTGGTGTTCTGGTTCCTCAGCAACTTGATGCATCTCAATACCAGTCATTCTAGGCAACAATAAAGCTGGATGCAAGAGCATGGCAGTTTCTGTATATTATTTGGTAGATTTGTGGATATGGTTTGTGCTTGATATGGTTTGTGCTTTGAGTTATACTTTCAGCCAATAGACCATGGTTTCTGTGTCACAGGTCTCGCAACCCACCTTGGCTTCAGCATGTTCATCCATGGCATTCTCAAGGATCCCAGCTGCCAATATTCAAGTCCACGTTCCTCAAGATCAATAGGCCATGACAATCAGGGGTGGTGCATCATCTACTGTTAACCTTCAAGGTCCTATCTATGCACTTCAGATGGATTTGACAACACCACCAACCCCTCACCAACACCCTTGGCTTGACCATGAAATTATGGGTGGTAAGTCATCTACAACCAACATTTAAGGACCCTTCTAATAGATTCAACAAGATCACCCCCTCATTGACACACTTTCAACACACTCAGCTTGATCATGAGATTAAGGGTGGTAATTTGTTTACCACCAACATTTAAGGACCTATCTATGTCCTTCGGACAGATTTGCCAAGACCATTTACTTGATGCACTCAGTCCAGCCATAAGATTAAGGGCAGTATGTCATCTACTACCAATGTTTAAGGACTAATCTAACTTGCTGTTGTTCATCTTTTAGCATCATGTGGGCTCAAAGTTGGGTGGTGGTGCCACAAGTGCATCAGAAACCAATGTCAATAGAAGGGAGTGCTGTAAAAAGCTTGCATTGAAAACCATTGACCTTGCAAGCATATGGTTCCCACCATTCATTCTTTGCACACTGAAATCCCAATCCGTACATTCTGTGCAGCCATCTTGGATCCCCTGAATGTCAATTGCATTTGATGCTCCACACGAATGAAAATCAATTGATCAGGTTACCACATATGAAAGCCCAAGACAGGGATATTGGAAGGAGGGGATGATGATGCAAGTACATCTACCTCAATTGCTGCTCTTTGCATCCCTGCAAGAGAGATAGAGGATGAATCTGATGACACCGGTTACTGGAACTGGTCACATTGGATCCTGATACAAAGCAGTACACCTTCCAGTTCATGTTCCACACATCTTATTGATTTCAAAAATGATAACCTGTAGTGGTATTCTCCTCACAGGTTGTATGACTTTTTTTTATTTCTGTTGAGAGGACACTTTTGGTCACAAACATAATTTGCCAAACAGACCGAAGTGGGTGTGACATTGGAACATCAAACTTTGTATGTATATTATAAATAAATCATGTGTTCTGTCAACCTCATTGTTTTGTTTGCTTTTCAGTCACCTTTCCTCACTGTACTTTTCTATACTGCAAGAAAAAATGGCTAACAGTCTCTTTTCTAGTTTCCAGCTGGAGTTGCAGGCAGTTGGACCTGGTGGTCACAACACCAGTGAAGAGGAGACTGCGACCCAAGAAGCCTCAAATGATGAACCCTCAGAAACTGGGGCAGGCAACAACAATGAGTTCGATTATGATGACAACAACAACCCATTTGTAGTGCTATGAGCAAACTGCATTCGGACATCTGACAACAACCATGATCCAAATGAGCTCAAGAGGTGTAAAACCTTTGCCAAGCAAACATGTGACGAAACATTAGTTATTTACTAATGAAACAGTCAGGTAACCAACATTAATGATATTAATCATTAATTATTAGTTATGGTTACTATGGACATAATTATGATTAGTCAATTGTGTCCACACCTGATGGTAACCATCAGGTGACAAGTCTGGACCATATGCTGCACATTTAGTCAGCAGTCCAGACCTAATGCTGTGCATGACTGTGCAGCTGACTGATAACTGACTGTGCATGATGTCATTGACTGCGCATTACTATGCATGACATCATATGGACCATTCATCTAGAATCATAATCAATGAAGTAGAGTTCAAACTCCACTTTAATTAAATCTATAAATACAGACATTCCTGTACCTAGATCAATAGCACAATAAGCATACCTGCTTTGGATAGCACCTCTTCAGAGATAACAGCTCATCTCTGAAACATCCCTCTCAGCTCAACTTGCTCAATCCAGTACTACACCCTAGTACTGTTACTCTCTATCAAGTCTCTCTGCTAGAATGAGTCTCACACTCAACAATCCCTATCGTTGATCTGTGCACCACAAAGAAAGCTATCTATGAATAGCCTTGTATACCACATAGCCTTTCTTTAGGTCATGAGCCCTGCCTAGATCATTAGGCAAAACAGATTACTGTCACATCGATATCTTCTTCCATGTCTCAAGGGTCAAACACTCCTGTCGTCCCTGATGACATCCCTGCCCTGATACATGGGTGCCTTACTCAATCTGAGGCAATCACAGAGCTTGATCAGCTTTCTGAGCGAATCAGGCATTCTCTGGGAGAACATGCTCTTTTAAAGCTATTGGGTCATCATTTGGCCATGTGGACCACTGCCCATACCTTCAACAATGTTGGATGGACAGACAAGAACACTTTTACCACATTGTCACATAATGGGACAGAAGTTTCAGATATTTCTCTCTTCTTCTATATCACAAATGAAGTAATTGATTCTGACCTACGATCTGTAGAGCTCAAAATCACCAACGATCAACAAAATCCATTGGAGATTACAGAACTCAATTATGTAAGTGATAGTCTCCTTCCCAATATTCCCATGAATATCGCAATTCCATTTGGTGGAAATGCTGACTGGCAAAATCCAGTTGCTGCCCACTCTTCTTACCCCGATACCCATCACCACTGACTTTGGCTTGGCTTTGCTTCTGACAAAGACCAATTTGGAAGTTCTTTCTCACTCAAGTGGACTTTGAACCTCCTTTCACAAAGGAGAGAAATACTCATCAATTGCACTTGCCCAATGATTCCCTCCTACATTTTTCCTCATCAACCCATACTCTCTTCTCTATGTTCTGTAACTGCCACTGTTGGACACGAAACTCCAGCAGACAAACGTCGAGGTGAGAACCAACAATCAATGATTGTTGAAGAGGGAAAAACTGAGATATTCATTCCGCAGCCATCCACTAGTTCATCCTCATCACAATCCTCAGCTGACCAGCAGATACCTGCTGAGCATATGCCTGAGGTAAGGAATACTGTGGAAACTCATCCACAAGCTGCTAATAGAATCCTTGTAGTAGAATCTACAGCTGAATCACCTCCACTCCCATCTCCATCTCCAGAAACTAGTGAACCAAATACCTTCAAGAGGATTCCTTTTCGCCCACCTACTCCTCCTCGTCCTTCTCGTCCTCCACCTACCACCTCCAGGTCTACTCCCCCAGAACTAAGAGTTGAGCCACCTGCTCCTTGCACACCTCCTCCAGGATCTCCACCTCCTTACCCATCTGCTCCACCTCATTTTAGGGACTATCGTCACCCAACACACAAACCCTCATCTCCTACCAGGCCACATACATTCCTACTCCCATCTCCCTTCTCTCGTCCTATCACTCCAGAATCCGATGGCAACTATTCCAACTCAGCCCAACAGTCCCATCTCTGAGAACTTGCTGCAATTGGGATACTGGCCAGTATTATCAACAACATCGACTCAATCTTCCCTAAGGAAGTGAACGGCCACAATCTCCTCCAGCAACTTCATCTACAGGAAGACTTCCAGCTGAGCAACTTTCACTACCATCCCTGGTACTGGGAGAACTACAACGTCGACACACCAGTCCAAGCACCACGCCCCTTCACACCAATGAGGATGGGCGTACACTCCCCTCCTCCTCACCACTTCGACAAAACAGGACACATCCAATACTGGGAGCCCTCACCACTTCTCCTGGATGACATGCAACTGGATCAAACACCATCCCAGTCGCTACTGGACTTCCTGACAGGACTCATCATGAGGTTCCCAGAACTCATCAACAACGATCAAAGAGGGCATGCCATTCCATTCAGGCCAGAAGTTCCTCTTCCAGTCAATCCCCATCAACAATCCCTGGTTACAATCTACAAAGCCAAACAAACAATCCCCAAAGAAATTCAACTAGAAATGGGGTTCAACAGCAACAACCACAGACTACAGAAGGAGCTGGTCAGAGTACTAGCTCCCAGGTACCTCCATCATCCGTGGATTCCACTCATTGCCAGCAGAATCTTGGGAGAAGACATCAGTCTCACCAACACTGACTGACACACCTCCTTCTTTGGAATCAACATAGACATATTTGCAGAAGACATTGGCAAACTTGGCAGGAACCGAAGTAGCATTGTCAATGGAGGACTGTACCATGGGGAATGAATTCAAGAATGGTTAGAAGCACAGGGCTGGCCCACTGCAATGCAATGATACGACGACTGCCAGCATTATCTGGTATGTGACATGGGATATGAGATTTTTTCACAGGACACGGATGAATATACCAGGATCAGAAACCTGTACATCGCTGGCCAACCAAACCTCCACCTGGATGACATCACTGCCCCAGTCTATCACAATGATGACTGGGAAGTATTTGCTGACTGCAAACTTCCAGGATGGAAGGAGGAACCAGACCTTGTACCAGGAATGACTCATGACCTCAACTATGGAATACCTGTTGAAACCAATGACCCTAGCTTCTACAATATCAAATGGAAGAAGAGGGACATACACTGGGACATGCCTACCAAAAGGCAATGGAATGCAGCGTTCGACACTTGGATGTGCTGACATTTCAGGGAACATTTCCCTTTCTATGTCTACATGGCTAAACCTCTCGCAGAAGCCTATGGAACATCCTTCTTCTGGAGGACAGAAGCAGTCGAAGGGGACTTCAGTCGGGTTTACCATGAACTGGAGTCCAGTCAATGGGAAGGGAGATTCTGACAGTCAGAGAAAAGAGTCGAAGAAATCACGGAACTCCACCACACCACCATCACTCACGCCAGTCAACTTGCAGACCAGATCACAGCTCAGAACCAGACCATCACCATCCTCATCCAAACTCACAACACTCTGTTCAAAGCCGTTTCAAACCTAGAAGTGGATATTCATATTCAGCAGGCCCAGATACTTCGAGCAGAAGAAGAAAATGAATTGGGAAAGGGTAGGATTGTACAGCTTGAGCAGGATCTCAATGCTGCAAGAGCGCTGGTCAGAGCTTGAGACTCTGAATCTGAAGGTCTTGAAAGGTGTCCTGCAAAACGAAGACATCTTTCTGACAATGATGCCGCCAAAATGGCCACTCCCGGAACATCACGGCAAACTATATGCCGACAAAGCAACTCCTTCTGAAAAGTTCCTGGGATATGGTGGGATATTCCTTGATTTACTTCTTTCTTCTGGACCATATTTCATTACTCCTTACAAATCTCATACGGACAAATATTTCTTTAAAGATGATTTTCTTGAGACCAGATTGGTCAATTATCATTATTTTCCACCTTTAGACTTCGCAATTATGGAGGAAAACCTCTGTAAACCTATTACTGATTCCAATTGGTACTTAGAGAACAAATCTAAATGGGACATTATTTATCCTGGAGAAGGAGATCTCACCTTTTGTGGAGAAAGAGATCCTAGACCAAAGACACTCAATAGGTCGAACAGGAGATACAAGCAGAGATTAAAGAAAAGGGGATGAAAAACAGAAACATACACAGAAGCCTTACAAGCTGAAACAAGTCACATGGATGTTGAAAAGCTCCTGAAACAAGAATCCAATTCTGAAACAGAATCAGATATTTGGGAAGCAGCTCAAGACAGCACCTCAAATACTGGATTTTTCCTATCTTCTACTTCTCATGACTCATTCTTTCCCGAAACTGACTTCAATTCTCTCACAGTTGCCACTTTTATTCCTTGGTAACCATGGCAGCTATCAAAATTGGTCAAGAAATCACCAGCTGCATCAAACCCTTTGAAGGCCCTACCAACTATGTTGTTTGGTCTGGCCAAATTCACAATGTGCTAACCATGTTAGGAACATGGACTATTGTTACAGGGGACTCAGAATGGAAATCTTTTTCCAAATCTGAAGAAAGAAAAACTTGGGTCAACAATGACCAACAAGCAGCTGCCCTTATGGGATCTTACATGATACCCAATCTCCAATATCTTGTCCTAAGAATCAATAGAACCACTGCCAACACACACAGCAGTATAACTGAAACACACTCCTGCACCAAAGACCTCTGGGACTACCTGAAACATATCTATCAACCTCAAGGTGTCTCAGGAGTCTTCTCCATCTTTCAAGATCTCCTATGCTTCTGTTTCAACAGATCAACCCATCTTGGCACACAAGTCAGAGATTTCCAAGGTCTTCTCAATCAGGCACAAGAAGCTGGCCTGAACTTGGATTCCTCTGTGGCTACAATGATCATGCTAAATGCTTTACCCTCTAGTTATGGTCAAATGGTGTCAACTATTGTTCACACCACTTCTGCTCAGGACTTCACACCAGCAATGGTGGGAAGAAGTATTATGCAAGAATACACCCTGAAGAAGGCAACCAACAGAGGTTCTGCCTCACTTGCAAACCAGACCTCAGATGCTCCAAAGGCAGCAGCAAACCAAACATCGGTAATCCACAATGCCCCCACCAACGTAAAGTGTTCCAAGTGTGGTCACACAAACCACACCACTGACCATTGTTGGTTGAACATTAAAAAGGCATCTTCCAGACCTTCTGGATCTAATCTGAAGAGAAGCAAGGGACAAAAGGCATATGACCAATGCCAAAGGCAGAAGGCACGCAAGGGCACAAACAAAGGAAAAGGGAAAGCAGGTTCGCACTATATCAGAGATGATGTGGACCTCGCTTCAATGGTTTTTGACATAGATGAGCCCACTATGGAAGAACCAGCTCCCATTTCCTATGGGAATCTAGCACTCTCCTCAATCATTGAACTGCCTGATGAAGAATTGGTATGGGGACCAGTTCCCAATATTGATGATCAAGATGTGCTGGATAAACTCCATCAGCCCAAAGATCAATTTCTGTCAGATGACCCAATGTTTTGGGAAGACATTTATGTCCAAGAAGAAACATATCCATCCCAGTCCTTTCTAGGAAATGAAACTAATACCTTACCAAACTTTCAGGTTCCAATCCATCCAGCTTCATGCTGAGACACCACAACCTGGACCCTCCAACCGGGTAGACTTGGTGCCTCAACCAAGACCTGCTGAGCAGAGTAATAGTGGTGATGGATCGGAACAGAGGCAATGGAAGGAAAGAACAAAGGGGAAA
Organism: Heimioporus retisporus; assembly: GCA_038090495.1. NCBI lineage: Eukaryota > Fungi > Basidiomycota > Agaricomycetes > Boletales > Boletaceae > Heimioporus > Heimioporus retisporus. The sequence continues at coordinate 1,269 of JBBPMV010000094.1, read as the reverse complement.
CAGCAGAGGATAGACAAGATTCCCTCAGGGAATCTTCATTTTCTTGAAACAGGTTTCAGTTGGCAAAATCCTGATGGTTCTTGGAAACCAACTCCATGAAGATGTGGAAGTACTGTAATATGGGATGGAACTTTCGAACCAGATGGACATTACAAATCTGAATACTATGATGGTTTTGAACAGTATTCAGTGTGCATGACCATGAGCTCCTATCGAAACACACAAGATTATTGGATGGTTGACAGCAGTGTGACCAACCACATCACACCAAATCTTGACGATTTTATCTCACTAAGCAATGGGGAGAAAATTTGTGAAGTTGCTCATGGAATGACCATGAAAATGACCAGTCCTGGACATGTAATTATTAAGTCCAAGGATCGAGATCCACTCATCTTACAAGATGTTTGGTATTCACCTGATTCACCACACAGGCTATTTTCTTTACCCACATTAACCAAATTAGGTTACACTGTGGAGATTACACAGAAAGCAACTATAGTTTGGAACAAGCACGGCCAATTGGTGTTACAGGCATTAGCTTTCTTACCAAACGGAGGACTACATTGGTTTCAGTTACATCAGATTAAACCAGTCACTGGTTCAACCATGTCACTTCAAGAAGAAGATTCAATGAAATTATGGCACTACTGCTTTGGTCACGCATCACATAACATCTTACAAAATGCTCACAAAACATGCTCCAGCATTGATGCATTCAAAACACCAGATAAACCTTTCTTCTGCAGAGGATGCGCACTTGGAAAACATACCCAAACTCCTCATTTGGATTCTGAAATATGTGCTAAGGGTGTTCTTGCCCTTGTTCACATGGATTTACTGGAAATGCTGATTCTCTCATGAAATCAAAACAAATGGGTAATCACCTTCATTGACGATTATACAGTGAGCTCAAGAACCCTTTCCATGTTTGCCACAATTGCAGTGCATGATGTGTACTGCCACAGGTCGTGGGAATCACACTTAGCCTTGGTGGAGTCTTAGATAGCCGATACCCTTGGCTACAAAATTGCTCCCAGGGCCATGTGATTTGGTTCACACACTGTGGAGATATGAATATTTTAAGACAGCAACACCATGGAAAGGGTTTTTGAGCTTTTGAATTGACAAGGGTATTTGGATATTATTAGTACTTGGTATAGCCTCCTTTTGCCCTAATTACTGCCTGGACCCTCCTAGGCATGCTTTCAATCAGTTTCTGACACTCCTCCACTGGTATCTTTTTCCATTCCTCCTGAACTCTATCCC